>JANZXR010377704.1:0-18175 GCA_027575705.1 Erythroxylum echinodendron
TCGCAACGGCGGGGTGTTTGCCACCTTAGCAACCCCGCCATCACCAATGGCGGGGTGTCCTATTTCTACCACACCCATTCCTTTCAGTCATATTTCAAGGATTGAATTTAATTATTATCCTAAACACAGAATTTAGCCAAATTTATTCAATGATTCATAACAAAAATCATAACTTGACAATTCACAACCTGATTGATAATAACAATAATAGTAATAATATCGAGTAATTACAAAATAATTATTTAATTCATTAATTAAATGATAATTAATTGATTGGTTAATTATAATATAGTATGTACATATGCACGACTGTGACTTAACAAGTCACAGCCGTGATTAGTAACAATAATAATAATGCCCATTAATTAGGAGATCATTAATTATTCGATTAATTTAACTTTATTTAATAGCATAATTAATTAAATTATATTTTAATTTTAATTAATTACAAAGTTAACTTAAAAAATTTATTTACTGATTATATAAAAAACTCATTAGTTCTTTGCACATTTATTTTCCATTTTATAGCTTAAATTAAATATCATTAAAATTTAGTTGATTTCGTCACGCCTTTAACTTATTACTCACAAGCGTGACTTCTTAACTTTTATTTCTTTTTTATCTCTTTCTCTATTTCTATAACTCTTATAATACTTATGCACAGTTGTGACGAATAGACATATTTGTCACAGTCTTGTGTTTTGCTATTTATAAATTTTTATTGTCACAGGTGTGACTCTTAAGTCACAGAAAATTAAATATCGTTAAAATTTTAGTTGATTAAAAATTTCTTATATGATTAACAAACAAATTTATTTACTCATTAATTATAATATAATTATAATATATTATGTACATATGCACGCCTTTAATTTGTAAATATACTTCACAAAATTTATTCAATGATTGATAACAAAAATTATAACTTAACAATTCACAACTTGATTAATAATAATAATAATAATAATAATAATAATAATAATAATAATAATATCAAATAATTACAAAATAATTATCTAATTCATTAATTAAATGATAATTAATTGATTGGTTAATTATGATATATTATGTACATATGCACGGTTGTGAGTGATTAGTAATAATAATAATATTACCCATTAATTACAAAATAATACTTTACAAAACTTATTCAATGATTTATAACAAAAATCATAACAATTAATAAGTAACACCCAGTTACTGATGATATTCGTTTTTCACTTTTTACTTAGATATTATAATCTTTGTATTTTCTTTGTATATTTTACCCCATTTATAACAATACAATACATTATACATTTTCTAATTTTTTTATTTTTCATTCCAAATTTTTACTAACTAATTTTACTAATTCATTTCTAATATTCTAATTTCTAATATTCTAACTTATATATTTTTAATATAACAAATTTTAACGTTGTTAATTCCTTTCTTAGTATATATTTCGAAATTTAAATGTTTATAATTTTATCACAAAATTTTATATTACACAATATTCATTTATAAATTAAATAATATAACATGTTACACCTTGTGACTTTTTTAATTTCGTTATTTTAATTAACTAAAATATTTAATTGATTATAAAAAATTTTAACTTATTTTGTTTCAGTTACGAGCATGACTTAATAAGTCACACTCGTGACTGATGATACATTTTTTTTATTTTTCACTTAGATATTATAATATTTGTATTTACTTTGTCTATTTTATCCATTTATAACAAATACATTACACTATACATTTCCTAAATTTTTTTTTTATTTTTTCATTCCAAATTTTTACTAACTAATTTTACTAATTCATTTTTAATATTCTAATTTATATATTTTTAATGTAACAAAATTTAACCTTGTTCATTCCTTTCTTAGTATGCATTTCAAAATCTAAATATTTATAATTTTATTACAAAATTTTAAATTACATGATATTCATTTATACATTAAATAATATAACATGTTTAGAAATACTCCTACAATTAAATTAAGCATAAATACTCATAAAATTAAATTAAGTGGGCATTATATCACTGCATATTTGCATAGTGTCCATCTGCTAGTCTTCCTTATACGTCAATAAGTTTTAAATTCTTTTTTATTTTAATATTTATTATTTCTATAATTAAATATTATTTAACGTTATAATTTGTTATTATTAATAAGGCATAAAAAACTACTCTAAAAATTAAATTTTGGGAGACTGTTATTGCTTCTAAAGGCTTAGAAACTATTCCGTGATTTCATTTCTAGTTCAAAATGTAGTTTCACTAACTTGATATCTAAATTACAGATGTTAAAATAGTGCTTTTGTTGCCTAAAATAGCCTATGACTTTATGCTAGAACAAGTTGTTTCTTTTATGATATGTACTCGTGGCTTTGGCCTTGTAATTTAGTGTTCTTTTAATTTCTAAGAAAAATTAATTGATTGTTGATATTAACAAATATTCGATCCTTCTTTGGGATAGTTATCAAGTGTTAGGCAATTTTAGTTTTCTTTTACATGTTCCTTATTATGAATTTATGATGAATAATATGGTTGTACCTTCTGGCCCCAATACATTATATATTCCCTTGGTGTATTCTTCTTCTCTATAATTATAAGTGTTTTTGCCTTCATATGACATCTATCTTAAATTTCACGATTTTAGGGTTGTGCAATTATAGGAAAATGAATAGAAGATTAGAGAATAAAAAAATAAAATGATCCTAGTTGTCTAAATCTAAATGCATCCTGCACAAAAGATGCTCATTTGATAAAAAATGAATCTTAAATACTACAGCTCCCGATATTCAAGGAATATTTGTAAGTTCTCTTATAGATCAATAGAGTTATTAGTTGTTGAAGTTTCATTCATATTATTTTGTTATGGATAAACTAAAAAACAATATGGTTAGGGATTTGTTAATGTAACAAACTTAGTACCCGTGTCTTATACTCAATGGCAGTGAGTATCCTTCTTATGGCCATTTTAATGTTTGTATAATATAGATAATGAAAATGATATGTTTGTTCTCTCTATTGCTAATTCTCTGAACTCTCTATCTCTATAAACTTCTATCAAAACACTTGTGAACCTTTTATCTCTTTCTTCATTCTATTTTTACATAACATCTTGGCATAGAGTAGATGAACCTTGACAAACAATCATGGTAGAGCTATAAAGAATCTAGGAACATATGATCAATATTCGTGAAGCTCAAAACAGGAATAATTTTTTTTTGATGAAAATCAAACTTGAACAATATAGGTAGGAAAAAATTAGGTTACTTAAAGACAATGTTCCATTAGTTTATATAGAAATTTGGAAGGAACAACAAATCATTGTTAACAAGGAAGTAGGATATTAGTACCATTGTTTAATGTACTTGGATAATGAAGGCTATACTATACCGATGAAGTTTAGTAAGATTGATTTTTTGTATTTAGTAGGGTTAGAGTCAGAGAGTGATTCTCTACATGTGAGTAGTTCTTCACACTTTACCACAACCTTGATAATTTAAGAGTGGGAATTTATTTTGAAGGGTAAGCCTATGAGTAGTATCCATTGAACTTAAAAACTAGAACTTAATAGGGACCGATAGAATGAAAAGATTTTGTAACCACTCTTAGCCAATAATTTAATGAAGACACTATTGAAGACCTTGTGGATACTTGAAATAATTAAAACAAGAAGGTTCAATGCTGGAGTATTATGAGCCAATTGATAAACATTCCAATGAACTCTCACTTTTAGAAAATTAATCAATAAGATTCTTCCTCAATAGCCATAAAATAGAGTTAGAGCTTATGGTAAGATTACTTTATCATTACAGCCTCCAATAGGCATATATTCTTACATGGAAACAAGAAGCGACTAGTAATCAATTGTACCATAATAAGGAAGGCACTAGGCTGTTGCATAATTTAAGATAAGGAAGTGGAACAATGATGAACAAAGGAATCACTATAATAAGCACAAGCAAGCTAAACAATGGGAATGAAATCTTACCCATCCATAATATCTTAGGAAATATTAACAGAGGCAATTACCTCAAGAATAACAAGGGAAAAAGGATTGCAAACATTGAATATTTTGATGAAAGAAGGGCTAAGAGGTTGTGTTTTTGGTATGATAACTATTATACATTGGGGCACAGTTGTAAGAAGAAGTAGTTTTGATTATTTATGATAAAAGGAGAAAAGGGTATAAATATATAAATTGAGGATTAGGAACTAGAGGAGAATGGGGAGCATCTAATACCTATTATATCACTTCAAGTTATGCTGGCATTAAATAACAAATAGGAGCACAAATAGATAAGGGTTATAGGAATGCATCAAAAGAGACCCCTATATATCTTAATTAATAATGGGAGAACCTATAATTTCTTATATACATCAATCATTAGAAAAGGATATTGGGAGATTGAGGAAGAATTACCTTCTCATATTATAGTTGGAGGAGGGCTGATATTGGACTACCATTAGTTTTATAAATCATTCATATAGAGCATATAAGGCTTGAGGTTCATAATTGATGCGTTGGTTATCAATCTAAGGTGTTATGCTATCGTTTTGGGAGTGTATTGGTTCGTGACATTGATCAGAACTTCCAAAATGAGATTCAAGTGGTAAGAAAAAGTGCTAAAACTAATTAAAAATCCATATAAGAACACTAAGGTGATTTTTGGCAAGGACTTCAATAAAATCCTTAAGAACTCCAAATATGGGAGGTCATATATGCTCCAACTTTCACATCCTATCAAATTCCATATGCAACAAATAGATTTGGGAGATTAACCAAGCATAATGGTTAGACTGAATTAATTTTTAACATAATTTTGGAGTGTATTTAAAAAGAATATCTAGTTCCCACCTAAAAGAAACTCACGATCATCAAATTAGGATGAAAAAGTTGGAAACTATTAGCATTTAGCCTTATAAGTATTATGGAGAAAAAAATATGTCACAAAGTGAGTTATGCAAGAACTAATGGGGCAAGGATTTATTAAACATAGTACAGGGATGTTTTATGTGTGGTGTTAGTAAAAAAGAAGGATAACTCATAGAGAATATGCATTGATTATATATATATAGCTCAAAAAACACACTATCAAAGATAACTTCCATATAGTCCTAATTAAAGAATTACTCAACAAACTTTACAATTTAAGATGGTATTTTAAGTTGAACTTACAGTTCATTTATCATCGAATTTGAATATATGGAGAAGTATTTCAAAGAGAACTTTCAGGATAAATGAAGGAAGCTATAAATTCTTGGTTATGTCCTTTAGGATAACTAATGTACCTTTTATATTCCAAAGTCTCATAAATAAGGAATTCAGACCCCGTCTCTGAAAGTTCATTTTGATCTCCTTCGATAATATCTTGGTTTACTATAATTTTTTAAACAACACTTAAACCACCTTTAGGAGATGATGTTGACACTTTATAATCACCGACAATTTAAAAAGGAGCAAATTATCCTTAGGGCAAGAAAAATAGATTATTTGAGCTATTCAATTTTAGCTCTTAGTGTATCTATAGACTCAAAGAAGATATACACTATACAAAATTAGCTTACATCTTAGTTATTTAAAGAATTTATAGGATTTATGGGGTTGACAGGTTATTATAGGAGATTTATTAAACACTACAGTATTTCAGCTAAGCCTTTAACATAGCTACTGAAGAAATAGTCTACTAGAAGATGAGAATGGATGATGTTCTACTAAAGGAACTTGACTTAGGATGTAAGGAATTATGTCAGAAAGTGTTTGATACTCCAAAGGAACAAGCGTAATAATGCAACCTATCTAGGATTTCTCTAACAACCACTAATAGATGTTGGAGAGAAATTAGCATGGATTTTATTGAAGGATTATCCCCATCTAGAGGTAAGCATATGGTCTTCATGATGGTTGGTAACATTATCAAGTATTTTTACTTTGTTGTTATCAAACATCCATACACTAAACTAGAGATAGCATAAGTGATCATTGATCACATTTTTAAACTTCGTGGAATGCAAGAATTTATTGTAAATGATAAGGATCAACTCTTTTAAAGTTTATTTTGGTAAGAGAAATTTAAATTATAAGGTATTAGTTTAAAGTTCTCTACTTCCTGTCACCTTCAGTTAAATGGAAAAGCTTAAACTATTAATAAGATTTTGGAAACTCATTTTTGATTCTTTTATAGTGATTCTCTTAGAAAGTGGTATAACACCAATTACCACATATCCATCAACTCAACTCCATTTGAGATTCTTTATGAATTTGCCTTTCTATATATATATATATATATCTTTAAAGGAGAATTCAAGGTTCTTATAGTGGATTAAGCTATGAAGGATCAAGAGATTACTCTTATGATTGCAAAGATTCATTTTAATAGAGCACAATATCAAATGGAACAAGAAATTAATAAAAAGAGTTCAAATAGGGAGTTTGAAATAGGTCAATGTGTATTCCTAAAACTCAAACCCCATCAGCAACATTTATTATAAAGGATAGGTCATTTTAAGATTGTTCCCATGTACTATAGACCTTACCAAATCATTAAAAATATTTTTAGGTTAGAATACAAGTTGCGATTAACAATAACGTTATTAATCCATCTCACATTTCATAGCTCTCAACTTATGAAATACGTGTTTGACCTATAATTAGTCTCAATGGACCTACCACTAACTCTTAGATGTGTAGAAAAAATACCATTAGTGATTATAGATCGAAGAATGATTAAATTTCATCATAAGCATGTGACACAAGTACGAGTACACTGGTAAGGGTAATATGTTTATGATATAAAAGAGATTCTATAAAGAAAACATTATAGATAACGTTTTTGAGGAAGGAGGCAATGTTATAAGAAAAAGAACAAGAAGAACATTGAAGAAAAGAAAATAAAATATTGTTGCATCGGTAGTTTCTTAAATTTAAAATGCATTGTTCTGTACATACAAATGTAATAAAATTGGTGCACTTGTCTTATACTCAATGGCAAAGAATATCCTTCTTATAACATTGTAAATACCATCTTAAATAGCTAATAAAAATGATATATTTTTATTCCTCTCTCTCATCTTGCTAATTCTCTATACTCTGTGTCTCTAAACTTCTGTCAAACAGTTATACATCATTAATCTCTTTTTTCATTATATTTTCACGTAACATTTGCCTTAGCCCCTAAGTCACCTATTAATAAAGCCTCCTTAGTCTGTCTTCATCTATGATCTTTAACGAATGGTCATTCTTTTACGTCTAAGGGGATCATGATAGTTTAAAACTTTGCCTATTGTTGACATGTTAGATCTTTCAGGACAATTTTTCATCTAGAACATTAGAAATTTCTTTTTATATCTACATATTGTTTATTGTTGACATCTTAGGTAGATCAGATGCTTTTGTCTACCTAATGTTTACATTAAGCTTTAGTATGCTCTCTTAAGAGCAATCATTGACTTTACTTTACATACAAAACAAAGGTGATCATTGGAGGTTATCTCTATTATTGTAAATCCAACTCCTTTAAGATAACTTGTTACTTTTGGTGAACCTATTCTTATACGTACATGGTGACGATTTTAATAATTTATGCTTTTACATGTAATACTATCAAAATTTTCATACTATAAACTTATCACTTACTAAGTAGGCAAATACATGTATTTTTGGTAAGTAATATAATGGTGAATATGGATCAAATCTCATGAAGAAGCAATGCATATTAGAAAACTATTAACTAATCTAAGGATAATAAATAAAGAGATGATTTTTAATGAGTTTTTGAATAATCAAATATAAACTAAATTAAACACAAACCTAAACAATAGTCGAGGGAGTAAATGATATGATAATTTATAAAAAATCCAGTCAAATAGTTATGTTTAGATAAGTAATTCTCCTACTAGTATCTTTGACTTTATGATTTAATTAACTTATATTGGATATATTCTCTGGACTGGCAAGATTTTTTTGACACTAAAATTGCACTTGCTCAAATTATAGCTATATACTCTTTTATTGGTTAACTCGTATCTCTATCATTGCTAACACCTCTTTGAATGCATTACATTATATGAAATCCCATTGAAAGTTTTACCTTAACAATAAGTAGATTACGTAGGTCCCCTTTAAGAATATTGTTCAACCCTCTCTATCTAATCTATAGTTCACCTATAAGAAGGCTCTTACAAGTCATCCATAAGTCAATTAAGATTAGATTTAGATGTCATTATGAATAAATCATCATTATGACCAATCAAAGATAGCTTATAAAATATATCACATATCATAAATCAAATCAAATAAATCCATACAAAAAGACACTAGATTTTTCTTTTCCTAAACTTAAAAAAATTGTTTAGCTAAAAAAAACAATCAATATAACAAAATCAAAAGACAAAAATATAGAAATTATAGTAAAAATAAATCTAAATGAATTCTCAATTTTTACTGACAAATTGGTTTATTGAGATGGTAGTCCAAACTTGATTTCTAAGTGACAAATAGCTTAGAATCAATTCTTTAAAGGTTAGAGAAGCCTTCTGATGGCTAACCCTAGGTTTTGGAGATAAAAAATATGTCTAATATATGTTGTCTCCAAAATACAAGTAAATTCCTATAAAAATTAGTTTGAGGCATGATCTTAGCCTAAACCATGAGGTTTTTTTTTTTTTGGGTGATGGGTATGACCTTTAGTATAAGCATGTCTCTGAGCTGTAGATCTTCTTATTCCTTCGAGATCAATATATGACCTTTTATCATGATCGTGTCTCTTAATTATGAATTTTATTGTTTCTTCTTAACCTTGCACACAATCTCCAATATGCTCATGGCTCAACCCACATCACTGACTATAAGGATGTAGGCATGCATAATAGTGTGGGGCAGACCGTATTCCTCCAAGAATTGTAATTTTTCATGATTTTATTTGAAATGGACTTAAATTCTTAAATAATATTATCCGAAGGTCCAATTTGAGCAATTACCTAAAAAGATATTAATAACTAAGTAAAATAAATTAATTTAGCATTAAGATTTAGCAAAATAATTCATTTAGAACATACATTATTTTTGATGTGATATGCTTCCTTAGAATGATTATAAATCACTTTCTTCATTGTTAGCAGCTTTAAGATGTGTTCTAAAGACTCTTTCCCCTTTGATGACTATTAGTCCTAACCTAAAACCAAATTAAGACTAATTAACCTCATTAAATTAGGATTTTCGTGTTTATTTATAAGTTATTTATGCAAGAAACGTAGTTTGAGACATGAATATTTTGTAAACTCAATAACTTAAAACATGAAAGTTATAGATCTCTTTTTTAGCTTTTCATAGCTACTTGAATAATCGCAGTTAGAGTCTGTATGAGAAACTTGTTACTAAGATAAGTAGTAGTACTTAAATTGCCCATGTCTTAGACTGTGGATCTCTTTACTTCCTTTAGGAGAAGGATATGGGCTCTGACATATCTACTTCCTAGACTGTGGTTCTTTCTATTTCTTTTCTGGCATGCACTTGATTTGAGGTATGGTTGTATCATAGGTTATATCACTCTTCAAATTTTCTCCATACCATTCAATCCCTCTCTATCTCATATTTTAAGTTGTGTCTTCTTTTACAATTAATCCATAATAAATACATATTGGTATATGGGTGTGGGCAAGGTTATGCTCAACAACAATTTGTAATTTGTCCATTTTTTTCTTTCAGTTCTTTCCAATTCTTGATAATTCTCATATTAAGACAACATCTTCAATAATTATCTAAAATATAAAATAAATCAATTAAATTACGGTAATTTATATGAAAACGCAATAAAATACTTCTTGAAATATTTGATGCTCATCAATAAAGGCATAAAAATGTTGCTAATTTTGAGAACCAAGCTTTATTAAGTGTTTTTAAATCATTGTTTAATTATAATTAGGTTATACTTTACCTAATTAATAAGTCCAAAACTTATTTCATATGGATTATTAGTTTTTTTTACTAGTTGTCTAATTGGATTAGGACTAATATGCTATTGAATCCCAATCCGATTAGAAAATTAATTAAAGTAGAATTATTTGATTCTTAATTTGAATATTCTACTAAAGTTATATATAAAGTATAATTAATAATTAGTTTCCAAATTAAATAAGGACAATTAAAGTTTCAATTCAAGTAGTTCTAGTACTTTGTGTTTTAATTTAAGTAGAAATCTTTCTTGCACTTGTAGATAGGAAGTTTATCACAATTTTTTTAACATTCAACCTATATAATGTGGTTGTTTCTTATAAGTAAGGACATATATGAGTTTATAAAATTTCTTTTTATTAAGAGTTATAAGTGCTTAATTTTTTATTTATTAAACTCCAAATTTTATCAAACAATTCCTTCTTTCTTGAATCTCAATCAGTCAGTTCCTCAAAATTTTAATTTACTTTTTTAATTAAAATTTCAATCTTTTTTTATAGCTTCTCAAAGATTTATTTTGAAGTGACTTTACACCTATTCTTAAAGAGAAAATGTATTTAAGAAGATATGGCACTAGCTTAATCAATTTGTACATTTCCCCAACCAGTTGGTTCAAAATTCTCCTTTTTTATGACTACTCAAGTTATATTTTGCATTATTCTTTAACTATATGTATTTAACTCTAAATCTTCTGCCGGTCCATGAGTTGATGTATGTAAATCTAATAGTTATAACTATGGACACAATGAGATAATGAAATAGGATGCATAATAAGGTTAAAGGAGGAGTTAAACAAGAGGTTACTAAGTTAGAAATGAAGTATTTAATAAAGGTAAAACCAGTATGAGGATAAGAGATACCACGAGTAAATCATTGAAAGAGTTTGCTTAGGTGGTGCCCCATAAATTCCAAGGTGCTTACATTTTTAAAATAGAAGAGACTTCTTATCCTACCTTCCACTTAAGATTGTTCCAAAATAAAATGACTAACACATGTCGACAATGAAGCTCCATCACCCTGTTGTTTTTCAAAATTCTTGCTAGTCTAACTTGATGATGGTTCTTGACTATAAATATGACCTCAAGACTTGAGGAAGAGGCATGTGTGTCACAGGAATGTTAATGAAGGAAAAAAATAAAAAGAAAGAATAGTCACTCCATAACTAGATTTACAATTTTGGAGTCTTTTTCATTATAAGAAAATTATTGAATATCTTATGCTACTCATCTATACTATTATCTAAGCTTTAAAATAAGGTTATTAAATTAAAGAAAGTGATCCCCTTTCGAAGAAGAAGAAAATAAGTTTAAGGGAAATTTTATGCTAAAAATATTGAACATTACAATGTACGGGGATGTTGCAACACCCACATACCCCCTGGAAGGATATGCAAATGCCACACAAAACAGAACTAAAACATACCAAAAAATTTCAAAGCACTTCCAAAACTCAAGCAATATACATTACAAATCGTTAGATGTGATTTTATAAACAAAACATATCATACATACTCTGTTTATCATAATACATGCCATAAATTCAAAACTGTATTAAGGTTATTACAAACCATTTACATCAAAATATAATATGTCTCATAACATTTATTACAACTAAAAAAAACTCAAAACCTCAAACAAAACAACTTCTAAGTATATCAAGTCTTTCATTGGCCACTGCGGTTGTCTTTGTCCGTCCTTAAATTTTCTTATCAGAACCTACACGGAGGAAAAACTACTATGCTAAGCATAAAGCTTAGTGGGGAATAACTAAACATAATGCATAATGGTGACTATTTCTAATAGTTGTCTAAGATTCATATATACAAATTCAAACCATATCACAACAATCTTTAATTGTTCATATTACAGAGTAATCAAAACATTATGTCTCAAAACAAAATATGATTCATCAATACAGAACATTCTTGCGTCAGAACAAAGGATATAACTATTTCAGAACAAAATACCATTACATAATAATAGAACAAAAATGTATCAGAACTTATCTTGCATCAGAACTGAACAAAGAACTGAATATATAACAAAACACAAACATAATAGCCTGCTAATACTTTTTACAAAAGTGGGTAACGAGACCAGAACAGAAGATACCGATGTTGGTATCACAGAACAGGAGAAGACTTATGTCTCAGTAACAGAAGACATTGAGTGTCAATATCAAGAGACACCTCAGTGTCACAAGAGCAACTGTAGACCCTTTTAGGCATGCCTATTTACCCATGACTAGTACTTAACAGTTTTAAAACAATCCATTTTAGATTTTAGAATCACAAGCAAGTAATGTAGTATATAACATATGTCTTTATTACATTTTTCTCAAATTGAACATATTCACTCTCTTTTGATCAAACTCAATATGCTTTATAAATAGAAGCATTTGCATCAATTTATCAATGAACCATTAAGTCATTATAGATTACATAACAACATAGAAGTTCCCAATTTACAATCATCCCTATCTAATTCACATCACATAAAACCTTTAGAACATATTTGTATTCTTAAGAACACATTCATCTTGAACATACCATACATTTTAACATTAGACACATTATTAGATAATCACACATTCTTTAAGTTATTACTCAATTAGTAGCCCATAACTAGATTAACTTCTACTCAATTAATCTAACATCATGTAGGTTTGTGAAATCGTAGTGATACCCGAAAGAGTTTTGAAGGAGATTCAGTAGCATTTAGGTAAGGAAAAAATCATGTTTAGGCTAAAAATGGGTGTGATGCATGACTGTACCCAATTTCTAGTTTTTCTCATAATAGGTTTTCAGGTTAATTTTCTATGGCCATTCTGACATAGAAACTAAGGTTTCTAGGTAATATGTTCTTTTAAACAAATGTTCCTTTATGTCTTAAGTTTCTAACAAAATAAGGTTAATGCAATTTGCTTCATGATTCCCAGAGTTATACTCAAAATACTACAGACTGTTCTCAAACAAGGACAACAACTTGTACTTAACTTCAAGCCAAATTTCAAAACCCTTGGAGATAGAAATTAAATTTTATTCCTTCGTGAAAATTGTAGCATATGTATTTCGTTTAATATAAAATTAAAACCATCCTATTTAGATATCTACAGATCAAGATATGGGTAAAATATTGATGTCTATTTAGTGGAACCACTATAATAAACTCACTTCAGTCTTATTATGCAAAAGGAACACCAAAGACACATGCAAATTAACCAAAAATGTCCTATTTGCATCTAAGATACTTCTCTTAACAAAATCCCTTACGCAAATTTGTATTATTACATGCTATAAACCTTGCCTATTTAACTTTAAATTTAACTCCAAAGTACCGGCTAATCAACACAACCTCAAGATAAAAACAAAGTATTTTTGAACAGCAATATATAGACCACTTTGAACTGCTTTCTTGGTTGTTTTATATAGGTTAAAGAATGATTTTCATGCAATAAGTTAGCTAGGATTAAGACTACATTGTAGAGAGAAAAGAAGAGAAAATTCATTGGAGAAGAGAACGAAGGAAGTAGAGACTTGGTTGTTGAAATTGCCTCATCAACAAGCTGGGTGTCATCAAATTACAAAGCCATATGTCTTAAGGCATGTAATGACATTTGCCTAATCAAGATGCTACCACTAATCCACACATTTAGTTACCATTTGTCATTTAAACAATTAGTCCACATGTCAATCCAAGATAGGTCTACTCGTCACATAATAATTGGTCCACTTTTCACACATTTAACTATGCCAAATGTCACTCAATTATAGGCTTAATAACCCAAAATTTTCATGTATCAAATTATTCTACAACTTGAAATTTTCCTAATCCAAATGTCCATTTCAATATTTTAATTTTCTAATGGTATTAATTAATTCCAACTCACTAAGTATGGTCCATTAAACCAAAATTCAAGACATATGCAATTTACAATCATATCACAATTTTAACACCTATTACATATACTTTCATGAATGTGTAATATTGCAACTAGGTTATAATTTGGGGCCTTACAATTCTTTTCCCCTTAAAAAAATTTTTGTACTTGAAATTCATATATGATGAGAACAACTGAGGGTATTAAGTTTTCATGGTCAATTCTGGCTTCCAAGTTGCTTCCTCGAGTCTATGTTGTTGCCAAAGTACCTTAACTAGACGTATTACTTATTTCTAAGTTGTCGAACTTCTCTGGCTAAAATAGATATAGGCCCTTATTCATAATTCAAATCTGATTGTGCTTAAATTTCTTGCACAGGAATCTTATGTGTATCATCAGATCGATATTTTCTTAACTTGGAAACATGAAACACATCATGTAACTTGGCCAATTCTTTAGGAAGAGCTAATTGACAAGCTACTGGTCCAACTCTCTTAAGAATCTCAAAAGGACCAATATAACGTGGGCTGAGCTTACCTTTCTTCTCAAACCAAAGTATGTGTTTCTATGGCGATGCTTTCAAGAATACCTTATCACCTACCTGATACTCAATATCTTTTCTTTTTAAATCAGCATAGGACTTCTGTCTATCACTGGAAGCTTTCAATCTTTGTTGGATAACTTGAACTTTCTCTTCAGTATCTTTCACAATATTAGGACCAATCATCTTGTTTTCACTTAATTCAGTACAACATCCCAGAGTTCTACACCTCCTACTATATAGGGTTTTATAAGGCGCCATGTCAATACTAGTTTAATAACTGTTGTAAACTCCATTAGAGAAAGATAGTTATCCTGACTTTCTGGAAATTGTAACACACAACCCCGAAGCATAGCTTCTAATATCTGAATAACTCATTTAGATTGTCCATCTGTCTGGGATGGAAAGCGGTACTAAACTTGACTTGAGACCCAAGGTCTTTTGTAGACTTTTCTAGAATCTCGAAGTGAATCGAGGATCACGATTAGAAATAATAGATAGTGGAACCCCATGTAACCTTACTATCTCATTCACATATAAGCCTGCAAGCCTATCCAATAAATAATCAGGACGAATTGTAAAGACAATATTATGGTCCTCAAGTAATAATTTTCTCTTTAATTCATCATTAGTTGGCACACACAATCGATCTTTATAATATAGATCACCATCTCCTTTCACAGAAAAGTCTAGTTGTTTGCCTTCTCGAGTTGCTAAAATAAGTTGTTGCAACTTATCATCAACTTTTTGAGCATCACAAATTTCTTACCTCAAGGTAGGCTTAGCTTTGAATTGAGCTATCAAAGCCTCATTTGGTATAAGTTGTCTTTTACTCTACTGCACTGATAATGCTAAAATAATCTTCCAACTTAAGGAATTAGCCACAACATTAGCCTTACCTGGATGGTAATCCACAACATAGTCATAATCTTTAAATAGCTCCAACCAATGTCGTTGTCTCAGATTAAGTTCCTTTTGAGTAAGCAGATACTTTAAAATTTTATGATCAGTAAAAATCCTACACTTTTCACCATACAAGTAGTGTTGTCATATTGTCAAAGAAAAAACTATCGCTGTAAGTTTAAGATCATGTGTAGGGTAGTTTTGTTCGTAAGGCTTCAGTTTCCTAGAGGTATATAGAACTACCTTTCCATCCTGCATCAAAACAAAGCTCAAACCATTTCTAGATGCATCACTAAACATAACATATTCCTTACCAGAAGTGGGTTGAGTCAATACATGAGTTTCAGTAAGCATTCTTTTTAGTTGATCAAAACTAGTTTAACATCTAGCAGACCATTGATACTTCACTCCTTGTCATAGGGGTTTTGTCAAAAGGGATGTTATCAAAAAGAATCCCTTCAAAAACTGGCGATAGTAACCTGCCAAACTCCGTAGTAGCTTCCAGTTAACAATTGATTCAATCTTACTGGGATCAATCTAATCCTTTGAGAAGAAACAACATGTCCTAATAAAGATACTTCCTGAAGCTAGAAATCACATTTACTCAGCTTAGCTTACAACTACTTTTCTCGTAGGGTTTGTAACATAACCCATGGATACTCAACATGATCGTGTTTATTCTTGAAATAGACTAGGATATCATCTATAAACACCACTACTAACTAGTCTAAATAGGGCCTAAGTACTTTATTCATCAGATCCATGAATGCAGCTTGAGAATTAGTTAACCTAAATGGCATTACCAAGAATTCATAACGTCCATAACGAGTCTTGAATGCAGTCTTTGCAACATCCACTTCCTTTACCCAAAGTTGATAGTATCCTGATCGTAGATCTATCTTTGAAAATACTCCTACATCTTTCAATTGATCAAATAGATCTTCTATCTTTAGCAACGAATGTTTATTCTTCACAGTGACTTTGTTCAATTTCTTGTAATCAATGAACATATGGCGAGTACTATCTTTCTTCTTAACAAATAAAATCGGTGCTCCCCAGGGTGAGACAGTGGGTCAAATGAATCCTTTATCTATTAACTCTTACAACTGAACCTTCAACTCCTTCAATTCAGTAGGAGCCATCCTGTACGGTGCTCTGGATATAGGAGTAGTGCCAAGCATAATTTTAATAGACAACTTTACTTCCGTTTCAGCAGGAAGTCCAGGTAACTTTTCAGGAAACACATATGGAAATTCACTTACCACTGGAATGTCTTGCAATTTAACACTCTCTTTCTTAGAATCAATCACAAAAGGTAAATAAGCTCCACTCCCCTTCTTAAGGAACTTTTGAGCTTGCATAGCAGATACCATATTAGCTAGAGAATTAGGACGGATGCTATGCATTACTATTTTAGATTGATCAAGTTTCCTAAGCACACCTATCTTAGCACTACAGTCAACCACTGCCTGATGCTAACATAACCAATCTATACCCAAAATCAAATTAAATTCATGAAAAGGCAATCTAATCAAATTCACTATATAATCACTTCTTTGGATCATAATAGGACTGTTTCTATAAACCTGATTAACTAGCACACTACTACCTAGAGGACTAGTTATATGAATATCGTACTCTAACTGATCTACAAGTATCACTTTATCAAAAATTTCTCCAGCATAAATAGAATAATGAGTGGATCCATGATCAATCAAAGCATGCATTTCAGAATCAAAGAGAAAAATAGTACTCACAATAACTTCAGGTGCATCTTGATCCTTACGAGATTTTAAAGCATAAGCTCAAGTTTAGTAGATGACACAGTAGGTTGATCAAAAGTTTCTGATATAGTATCTGGATTGGTTCTACTCTGTCCAAATCCTCCATGACCTCTACTGCATCCTTTATTTCCAGCAGATGCATTAGAAACCTCTCTAATAATTTATAATGTTTATGCTGTCTCATAGAACAATTATCTATCAAATGCTCAGTGCTACCACATCAATAACATGTAACTATAGCTCTATAACAAGTACCCCAATGATGTTTGGTGAAATGAGGGCACTCTGGAGCACCAGAACCTTGACCTACAGAACCCGCTACCAGAATCAATCGATAAGGGAAAGTCTTGTTGCTTTCCCCTAGCTACAGATCTTTGAGTAAATTTTTAAGCAGTGGAGGCACCTTTATAACTTCTCTTATCTGAGGACTGACCTCGTCTAATAAGACCTCTTTGCTGACCCCTTTTTCTCTTTACCATCTCTTGCTTCTCTATCTTCATGGCAACTTGTACTAGCTGATGGTAACTCACTTATTGCAAGAGAGAAATTATTACTAGATGCTCTTTAATTGAATCATTTAAACCATCTTCAAACTGATGACACCGAAACTCCTCAATAAGTATGGGTTCAGGTACATATTTGCTGATTCGATTAAATTCTCTGTCGTACTCAGTAACAGATAGTTTTATCTGGTTCAAGTTCAAAAACTGCTTCCATTTCACCTTTCTATAGGCTTCCGTCATATACTTAGCTTTAAACTCTTGGAAAAAAAATCCCGAGTTAGAAACTCTGGTAATCGAGGATTTCTCAGAAGCAACTTCCACTATTCATAGGCTACTTCTTGAATAAGGGAGACAACACAGTGCATTATTCGTTCAGGTGGGCAACTAATCTCATCTAGCACCCTCTTCACTTTTTCTAATCAAAATTCTACCTTTTCAGACTCCTCCAAAGATGTTCCAGTAAATTTCGCAACTCTATACTTTTGTAACTGATCAATCAGAGCTTTGGGTGTGGTCATATGATGTAATAACATCATCATGTGTAACATCCCCTCACCAATAGGAAGGGTATATTGGTAAATTGCCATGTTTAGGAGAGTATAAATGTATAGTGAC
>JANZXR010377742.1:0-18161 GCA_027575705.1 Erythroxylum echinodendron
CCAATCCGTGTCAAAACAAGGTATTTTTGCGCATCCTATATGTTTTCGGTTATAGATTGTGTTGTGTTATGGTCTTTCCTGCAGCGTATTGTGAATACTTGGGCCATACGCGATCCGATAGTACTAAGTTAGTAGCTAAACTTTTAGATAGCTTTATAGGCTCATTGAACATTAAGCATCCGATGTATTTTGTATCTTTTGTTATGACTTTGAAGTATTATGGATTTGTAATTAAATCTTTTTATGAACTTCATTTTGATTTGGAAATGAATGAAGAATTTAAGAAGTTCTTTGCATATGTTTGTAGTGATCTTTTGGTTGAGTTGTAAATAGTTTTGTGGGAAGATTGTAGGTGTGTGTGTATTACATTATGTTTGATGTTTAGTGATAGATGTTGGATGTTTGGGTTCTGGGTTGTGAAAGAGGGTTTCACCGCGGCAAAGCCAGAAGTTGGCCTCAGTGAACCTTTCCTAAAGGGTATTTTCTTTGTGATCTTGGTAACTTTCTACGGCGAATTCAGATCATCGCTGTGGTGTATCTTTCCAAAAGGTTTTTGAGTGGTTCAGAAACTTCACCGTGGCAGAGCTAGACTCCTTTGCTGCGGCTTATTTTGAAAACTTTGCCACGACGAAACAAGACTCCTTTTTCATGGCATATTTTGGAAACTTCGCTTCGGCGAAGCCAGACATTAGCCACGGTGAACTTCCATAGTTTCGCCATGGTAAAACATTGAATTTGCCGCAGAAAATTTCTCCCAAAGGGTTCCTAGAGATATCTGTATGGTTTTGCCCTGACGAAACTTATTCTTCGTTGCGAGGAACCCTCTACCGCTGTTACTCTGAAATCTCTTTTAAATCCAATACTATCTACCTGTCTTTCATAAATCCCTCATGGGATCACCATGAATCAAGACCCGAGCTCAACAAATTATATAAGTCACGTATGTATGAAATTAGAAAGGAAACAGGTGTGGGAAATATCATAAACTTACAGAGTTAACTACACGGTCGTGTAAGTTATACACAGGTGTGTCCCCAAACAATATAGGTCTCTATGAACATGTGTATATATTAAAATGAAATTTCTGTATACATGGGTATGTGCATGAAATGTATGCTATAAAAATTCATCAAAACCTTGAAAAATGTGCACTTAATGTCATAAAATTCAATATACATATTGTAAACATAAAAAGTTTGAACAATTAAATGATGATGCTCTATATCCTAACATAAAGCACACAAAAAATCAACAAAATCCTATACTAACCCTCAAATGGAAATAAAATAAAATCTATCCAAATCTTGGGTTTCCATCCAAATAGTGTTTGTTTAACGTCTTTAGCTCGATTTACCCATTAAGTGTGACTTGGTTAGATTAATATCCTCCATATTACCATCAAGTTCACCTCCAAGATATAACTTTAATCGATGAGAATTCACTTTGAAGTTACCTTTGTCTAGATAACTTACGTCGACTATGCCATATGGAAATTCATTTTTCATGATGAAGGGTCTGAATCATCATAATTTAAGCTTACTTGGAAACAATCTTAGGAAAGAATTTTATAAACGAATATGATCGTCCTCCTTAAATTGCTTTGACTGCTTAATCCTCTGGTTATGATATTTCTTTGTCCTCCTTTTATACTTTTTGGAGTTCTCATAAGCCATCAATCGCCACTCTTCTAACTCATTAACTTGGAAATATCTCTTCTCAACTACAAGTTGAAGATCAAAATTCATGAGCTTAATGGCCTATATACCTTATATTCTAATTCTACAAGTAAATAACATGCTTTTATATAGATAAGTCTGTAAGGTGTGTGGCCAATAAAAACTTAACTCAAGGATCTTCTATATTGTCCTATTTGCACTATAGCGCTCTCCAATAAGTCCAACATGAAAGTGTCCTAGGATCTTCCACCCTTTAGAGTGAGATACACATCTTCTCAATTTTTGGTCCACATCGATATGAAATAAATAGATCTTTCCAAAAATGTTCCCTTAAAATACTAAAGAATTTCTATTTTTATATATAAGAAAAAACCTTTTTGTAAGAACTAAGACACTAAAAAATTCATTATATTTATAAACGAAGGGATTTCGAACTGAACATTCTCCAAATTATAGAGGTGGTCTTCTAGGAATGAATCATAATGTCTTCTTCATTTAACTCCTCTAAATTTTGGTTTTCTAGGAAGGATAGATGTTTTACTACCAATTTTTTAGCTTCTTTCTTTTCCTTAATCTCTAAATCAAATTCCTGCATCAACAAAATCCATCTAACTAATCTAAGCTTAGTATATGGTTTATTCAAGAAGCATCTTCATGTAGAGTGCTTAGTATAAAAAATAACTTTAGCTAAAACTAGGTAAGATATAAATTTATTGAATGCAAAAACCACAACTAGTAATTCTTTCTCTGTTGTAGTATAATTCTCCTAGGTATTCATCAAAGTCTTACTAACATAGTAAATTGGCTAAAAATGTTTGTCTTTTTTCTATCTAAGCACTACGCCAATTGTAAAATCACTTGCATCACACATTAGCCCAAAAGGTAAATTCCAATTTAGTGTAACTGTAATCGAGGCATTCATTAATGTTTCTTTAAGAATGTTAAAAGCATCCAATCACTCTTAAATAAAGTTAAAAGGCATATATTTCTCTCACAACTTAGTTAAAAGCCTAGCAATTTCAAAGAAATCCTTGATAAATATTCTATAAATGCCCATATGAAAAAAAAACTTCTAATAACCTCAATCGAGATAAGGGGTGGTAGGTTCTTTATAGTTTCAATTTTCGCTTTATCTACCTTAATACCCCGATAAGAGAATTTAGGGCCAATTGTAGAAATTACAAATTACCAATCTTTGCTTTGCTGATGATCTTATTGTACTCTCCAAAGCAGCACTACTTTAGTTTTAGCTCATATGAAAGCTCTCAAGGTTTTTAATAGGATGTTTAGTCTCTAAGTTAATTGCTTTAAAAGTGGGTTTGTCCACCAAGAGTGCATCAAACTAGGAAGCAACTTTGACTTCCTTAATGGGTTTCAAATAACAAACTCTTCAAATGATGTACTTTGGCATTTCAATATCAACTTCAAGGTTAAACAAAAGAGATTTCAGTAGTTTATTTGACTAAATCAACACTAGAACTCTTCATGGAACTTTAAAAAGCTTTCCACAGCTGGTAAAGTATAACTTATTGTTTACATTTTAAATTCCATCTATTTTTGTTGGGAAAATCACATTTCTTTAGTATTAAGATCATTAAATATATTCATATGAACTTTAATAGGTTTTTATGGTCTGGGTGTACTGGAAATCCATATGTGATAAGGATGAAGTAGGGAGATGTTTGTATTTCCAAATATCAAGAAGGCCTTGGCATAATTTCTCTCAAAACTATAAACACTATGATCTAAAAGGCTTTGGAGACTTATATCTGATAAGCAGGCTCTGTGGTACAAATGTATACAAAATTATTTCATAAAAAACAAAAGTGTTTGGAATCTAGATATGAAAAACCATCCTTCTTCTACTGTAAAAACAATCTTCAAAATGAGGGAAAGATTTAGACCTAATTTGTTTTATTAATAGCAAATGGAGAATCCACAAGCTTTTAGTGAGACAAATGACTTTCTATAGGTCTTTTGGATAAAATGGATGATGCTTAATTCTTTATACCTTTGATACACTAGAAAGCAATATTAATAGAAGTTGTGATGAAGAAGGAGATTATCAGATAGGCACATATCCATATTCCATTGAAATATGAGATCATTCATATTACAACTAACATTAACCAGGGTAGGATTATTTAGAAGCACACATCCGGTGGTATCTTTACTAACCAGTCATGTAAGAAGATTCTTCTTAGCAATATGGAAACTCTACCTTAGAAAAAAATTGCATGGTTCAACCACCTAAACTCACGATCTTCCACCACTCTATGGCTTATCCTAAAGAACAAGCTACCAACTATAGACAAACTTGCCAAGTTCCTTAACTTCACTAATTAGTGTATGCTTTGCAAAAGGGATGAGGAAAAAAGAAATCATTTGTTCATTCAATTCAATTTTATTACTGAAATATGGAAAAAAATTGCTTCATAAATGGTTGATCATTTTTAAACCAGATGACTTAAATAGTATTAAAAACTAGTGATCTACAATCAAGCATCCAAATATAACTAAAAAATGGTTCTTTTACTTTTCATTTACTTCTCTTGTTATAGCTAAATGGGATAAGAGATAAAATTGCAATTTTTAGGAAAATTTCCTCTCTAATGAACAATTCTACAACCAACTTATTTAGTTTATTAGATATCACATTAACATTTATAAGCACAAATTTCAAGATATGTAATATCTTATTAGCAGTTGGAATATGTAAAACTCTTTCTTTTTAATATAATGGGTTTCTATTTAGTTGCCATTAATCACTTACCCTTGTATTTTACAAGTTAATTTATGCTTGTAATTCTGATATGCCTTTCATAGCTTAATTTAATTCATCTTTTCTGAAAAAATCTACTGGAAAATGAACCTATAAACTTTAACGAGTACCCTTTATTATATTTAACAAATCTATTAGCTTATTGAATGCTCATCCTAGTGATTTTGGGTTACCTTAATCCCAATTTCTTAAATAATTTATATGATATCAAATTTATTTTAGCATCTAAATTAGCTAAAGCCTTTTGTACTAACAATTATTATTCAAACAAGGGATAGCCAAAAATAATTGGATCTTTAAGCCTCTCAAGTAACTTTTTGTAAAATTGTCAAGCATTCCTTACTTAGTCTAACAGTAGCTAACTCCTTTTGCTACCTCTTTTTAGATAGTAACTCCTTTAAAAATTTTGCACTCTTTGGCATATGTAAAAGGTCTTTAATAAAAGGTAATTAAATCTAAAGTTACTTAAAAAGTTCAAGGAATTTACAAAATTTTTCATTCTTTCTTTAACTAAGGGGGTATAGGATGGTTGATTAGCATTCCTTGACTTTTTAAGGATGCATTACATATTTAGTTTTCTCTTGACTCTTATTGTCATTCTTCTTCTTGAAGTAAATCACTTTTTATTATAGAAATCACGTAATATGTAAGAATACATAAGAAAGGGGGTTGAATTGTGATAAATCGTCTAAGATTGAAATCTTTAAAAACTTCTTGATTTTCTTGAAAGATCCAAAAAATTTACCAAACAACACATTTAATTCATTTGAGTAATACAACAGCGGAAATAATATCTATTCTTCTAACAAAATGAAATTAAAAAGGTAAAGGTTCGAGAATATGACACCGTGATTTATTATGACACCGTGATTTATACTAGTTCACCCTTAACCTTAAGATTACGTCCCGTCCTCAGAGTATATCTGAGATTTCACTATCTCTTTCAACTTTTACAAGTATTATTTCACACTTCCAGAGCCTCTTCAGGTCTCTTTCACAAAGTATTCTTTATCTACTATATTAGCCTCTTCAGGCTGTAGCCTTCCTTTCCACTGAAAAGATTTTAAGTTTTTTAAACTCACGTTATAGGTCAACTTGATCTCCCTTCTTTCTTCTTTTCACTCAAGCTCTTTTTTATAGTATCGTAAGTAAAGAATTAAGAGTTGAAGGTTTAGAGTTGTAAGGTTGTGTCTTGTGTATATTGTATATATTTTTTGTTATTTATGACTATAGGTGATTTTTATAGTCTAAATCTCTAATGGTCTTCTTGAAAACTGCTTGTAGAATCTTCAAATATCAGTTGTTAGTTGACTCCTATAACCAACTCCAACTAAATAACTAACGAACGTTGGAAGTTGTTCTTCAATTACAATATCTTGATTTGTTTTGTATAATTCGTCTTATGTCTTTGCTTCGTCTAATGTCTTTGCTTAGTTTAATGACTTCACTTCGTCTAATAACTTTGCTTCATCTGATGACTTCGCTTCATCTAATGACTTCGCTTTGTCTGATGACTTCGCTTCATCTAATGACTTCGCTTCGTCTGATGAATTTGCTTGAATATCATCTTGACTTGATGATCTGTGCCTCTTACATTTATCTGCACACTTAACAAACTCATCAAAATAGTTCACACACTCTTCTATTATTATTATTATTTGACTTTCATCAAAATCAACTGAAGGAATGAAGTTTCCTTGACGTAAAAATTTCCCTCTTTTTGATGATAACAAATAATCATAATATTATAAGATAAACGAGAGGATATTCTGACGAATAATTTTCAGACAAAATTTATTTATTTAGACGAATAATGCAAGATATACAATGCATTAAAAAGCTAAAATAAAATCTCGAAAATAAAATCTCCTCCTTCTCCTTTACTTTCGACTATTCTCCCCCTATTTGTTATTAATAAAAAAGAATCATTTTAGATGCTTCAATATTTCAGAGAACGTATATTTGATATAGTGCAGATCCTCTTGAGGTCTTCTTCTATAGTCACACGTAGAAGTACTACTTCCTCATAAAGATCACCCACTGAGTCACTTAGTTCATCAACCTTAGTATCAATTTATTAAATATGCTTAGCTAAGGCTTCATATTCTTCCTTTTTCTTTTGACTAGCTTTAGTCCATGTAATGAAATTCTTTAAGCACTCCAAATTATCAGTAGAGTCTTATAGCTTTTCACTTAATGGATGAAGATACTGAGAGACAGAGGGCTTTCTAATTGAATCGTCTAATTCGATAATTTCAATGCAGGGTAATTGAAAAAATTTTGTTTGTGAGGGAATGTCAAGATCATCAGGGTAGGGTAGTTTCAAAATGGATTTTCCTAAAAGGTGTAAGTATATCTTTGACAAAAGAAACGAAACCTATAGGTTTAAAGTGAACAAGTGCACAAAGGTTTCTAAATAGAAATTGATACCTTCAATTGTAATCTTTTTCTATCTTCCTTCCATTATTTTCCCAACTACCTTGAAACTTTCATCTACAGTTGATGTGCCAAAGTTGCTTCCTAAGGTCTTGAAATGTGATGAGAAATATAGATGCCTACAGGTTGAGCTGTACGACATTCATCATCTATATTCTTTATTGACACTTGAATTTCTTCTTTTGTGAGATCATCTTGTTGCTTCTCAGGGAATTTCTTCTTGCCTTTATCTTTGTTGTCTACCATTGTTGGACGTCTAGGTTGTACATCTGGTATAAACTTTATCATTGTTCTGCTTGTCACTGGATATATTATGTAAGGATTTTTAGTCATCTTCAATGGATATGATTCTGCCTTTTCATCTCACAGAATACCATACAATCTTCTGTCTTGAGGGCTAAAAAGATGTATTGTCTGATCATTTACAGTTATAGGTTCAACTTGAACCTTAACTTTCTGTTTAAAAGATTCTCTAATGATAATCGAACCTCTGTTTTGATCAGGTATTAATTCTTCTATAATCTTCATCTTCAAATATTCTTTCTTTATTAGTTGAGGAAGGTTGCAGATTGGTTGCTGCTTTTCAAGCTTTCTTTTCTGAATCATCTTCATCTTCCTTTGTTCTTCTACCAACTTAGAAGAGAGTTGTTGAGACTTCTTCTGCTCAAATACTAAATTCCTTTTTATCTCTGTCTCTCCGGACAGTTGTTCTGATTGAGTCTAAGGGATAAAGATAATTGCTTTACCAGACTGCTATTGTTGTTCTGTTACACTTTCAGAAACTTGACCAATAGTCAGAATTTTTTTTCTTCTTCTACAATCTTGGTGACCTTCTAGACATATCAGGTCTTTCTGATTGAATTGTCTCAGCCTTTCTTTTTAAAGGCACTTTGTGAGTTGGTTGTTAAACCTTTACACTCTCCTTCCTTTCAGGAATCGTCTTAGCTTGAATTGACTTATAAAACGATTGTTCAACTTTTGTCAGCTCAGTTGAGATTCTTCCGGTTGATTGAGGTTTTGCTTGTACACCAGATGAAACATCTTTTTTTTTGCTTCTTCTGATTGAAAACTCCCCCTTATACTGTGCTTTCAATATGAAATCTTTATCTGATTCAGCTTCAGTCTTAATCCCCATTCTATAAATAGTAGAGGTATTGATAACACTCTTAATATTCAGCTTTACTATGTTTCCTCTATCAAGTAGGATTCTAGATTCTTTGAATAATCTCGTCAACAGCATACCATAAGGTAACGAACCACTCTTCAGATGACACTCCTCCTGATTCCTCATCATGTAAGTCAAAATCAAGAATGGAAGATTAATAGGTTTGTGTGTGAGTAGATAAAATAGGCATTGTTGATCACTCGTCATCATAAAATCCTTTGATCCCATTCTTGGTAAAATACAGTGAAGAAGAATCGAATGAAAACCCTAGCCTTCAGAATTAGGTTTAAAGACTTCTTGACTCCTGCATAACTTGATCCTTATAGTTGACGATTGAAGTTATCTTTGTTCAAATGAATTTGAGCAATCCACTTTGTATTGTTGAATAGCTTTATTCCATCATTTGGACATTCAGTAACCCTCACAATAGAATCTTGTGACACAATCACCGACAATCTGTCTACCGCAGATACCAAGATGTTATCTACTACCTTTCCATTTTTCCATACCTTATATACTTCATTTGGATACACCAGTTCTAGTATATTGAAGAAATTTTCCCATCCAGCTGCCTTAATCTCAGGTTCGACATCCATTCAATCTTCTTTGAGAGTAATGAAATCGACAAGTCTCCTATAGGTAAGAGATTTCAATATTTTTGAAATCTGCAATGTATAAACACTAAACACAGAAATGTATTTTGTTTAAAGAAGCGAGGTTAGTATATAGAAACAATTGATAAAGATAAGAACAAAAAAGATTTGATGTAAAGAACAGAGGATTAAATCACCTTTGTTGAGAGCACTTTGAAGCAAGTCAGTTAAGAAGAAAATTCCAGTATGTAGAGTGTTGAGATTTTGAGAGATATCTTTTTATAAACAATCCTACATAAACTGCCATTAGTAACGTCTGCGACTGATTCATAGATACTCATTAGTTGATATACCAAGTAAAAATTACTGTTACTATTCCTTACAATGTTTTTGTTTCAATACGACATATTGTCTGGGTTATGGAGTTTCAGACGAATGATCATTTAACATAACCATGTTCAAACTTCATCTTATCTCCTTGAATCTATCTTCACTTAAGGGTTTGGTGAAGATATTTGCCCATTGTTGATTCGTCTCAACAAATTGTAGAATGATAGTTCCTCTCTATATATAGTCTCTTATAAAATGATGTCTAACTTCAATATGCTTTGCCCTTGAGTGTTGTATTGGATGCTTTGGGAGATTGATAGCACTTGTGTTGTCACAAAAGATTGGAATTTGATCTTCTTAGATAGAATAGTCTTCTAATTGATACTTTATCCATAATATTTGTGAACAACAGCTTGTAGCTGACATGTATCAGCTTCTGCAATAGATAGAGCAATTGAACTTCGTCTCTTACTTGATCAAGAAATTAGATTATGAACAAGAAAATGACAACCTCCACTTTTGCTCTTTCTATCAATCCTATCTCCGGTATAGTTAGCATCACAATAGCCAATTAACCTGAAATCTTTAGCTTTCTCATACATTAAGCAAAGATCAGTAGAACCTGCGAAGTATCTCAATATTCTTCTAACAGCAATATAATGAAATTCTCTAAGATATGCTTCAAATCTTGCACACAATCAAACACTAAACATTATATCAAGTCTGCTTGCAGTTAGGTAAAGTAAAGAACTGATAATTCCTCTAAAAAGAGCTTGATCAATCTTCTTACCAGCTTCATCTTTAGATAAGACGATTGAGGGATGCAAAGGAGTTGACATTGGTTTAACATTTTTCATTTTATATTTGACTATCAGTTCTTTGATATACTTTTGTTGATGAATAAAGATCTTTTCTTCATTCTATCTAATATGCAAACTAAAAAGGAACTTTAATTCTCCCATCATACTCATTTCAAATTCACTTTTCATAAGAGTCTCAAAATTTGAACATAACTTCTTAGAAGTTGCACCAAAAATGATATCATCTACATATATTTGCATAACAACAAAATCATTTTTAATACATTTCTGAAATAAATTTTTATCAACTTGTCCTCTAATAAAATCATTCTTAATAAAAAAAGAACTAAGACGATCATACCAATAATGAGGTGCTTTGTTTCAATATATACAAAACTTTATGAAGTTTATACACATAATCCGGTTTATCAATGTCTTTAATACTAGGGGTTTACTTTACAAAAACTTATTCATCTATAAAACCATTTTAAAAAGTACCTTTCACATCCATTTGAAACAATTTTATATCATGAAAAATAGCATATGCAAGTAAGATCCTAATAGCTTCTAATCTAGCTATAGGAGTATATGTTTCATTGTAGTCTATTCCTTCTTGTTGATTATAACCTTGGGCCCTAATCTACCTTTATTATGGGATACCTTTCCTGATTCGTTTAGTTTATTCTTGAATACCCATCTAGTTCTTATGATAGATTTATTGGATGGTTTAGGAACTAGAGACTAGAATTTATTCCAAGTAAATTGTTTTAACTCCTCTTGCATAGCTAAAATCCAAGCTTCATCTTGAAGAGCTTCACTTATTTTCTTAGGTCCTAATTCAGAAATAAAAGCTACATTGGCCTCTTTCCTAAACTTTGATCTAGTTCTCACTCTTTCTGATATTTCTCCTATAATCAGAGTCGTCTCTCTTATCTAGATGAGAATCATCATCAAACTTCACATACATAGATTCTTCAATAGATTTAGAAACAAGATTATAAACTTTATAAGCTTTAAATTTAATAGAATAACCTAGAAAAATTCTTAAAATGATTTTATAATCGAATTTATCTAAATTTTCTTTTCTATTCAAGATAGTGCATTTGTAACCAAAATGATGAAAGTAAGAAATATTTGGTTTTCTTCCTTTCCATAGCTCGTATGGAGTTTTATTTAAAATAGGTTGCAAAAATACTCTATTTTGAATATAACAAGTTGTATTTACAGCTTCTGACCAAAAGTACTTAGGAAGATTCATTTAACATAGTATAGTCCTTGCCATTTCCTGAATCATCATGTTCTTTCTTTCTACAACTCCATTTTGTTGAGGAGTTCTAGGAGTAGAGAAATTATGGAAAATTTCATTCTCTTCACAAAAGATTTTGAATTTTTCATTTTCAAATTCTCCACCATGATCACTCCTAATTCTAGTAATAGAAGTCCCTTTTTCACTTTGTAACTTTTTGGATAAGACTTTAAAGCAGTTAAAAGATTCATCTTTATGTGATAAAAATAATATCCAACAACATCTAGTAAAGTCATCAACAATTACAAGACTATACTTCTTTCCACCAAAACTTACTGTTCTGGATAGACCAAACAAATCTATATATAACAACTCTAGAGGTTTAGACAAAGTTACAACATTCTTAGAAGAAAATGATGTTTTAACCTGTTTTCCTTTCTGACAAGTCTCACAAAAGAAATCTTTTTTAAAACTTATCTTTAGTAAATTTCTTACCAAATCATGTCTGAAAAATTTGGAAATATGTTTAAAACTAATATGACCTAGCTTTTGTGCTAAATCAGTTTTTTATCATCTTTTAATATAAGACATGAAATATTTTGACTTCTCAAATCATCTAAATTAATCCTATAGAGATTGTTTCGTCTCTAAGAATATGGACCTATTCTTGTTTCTAACTAAACAAGAATTTTGATTAAAGGATACTTCAAAACCAGAATCACATAATTGACTTATACTTATTAGATTATGCTTTAAACCATCAATTAGCAGAACATTATCAATACTTGAAAAAGAATCTTTACCAATTTTTTCGATCCCAATTATTTTTCCCTGCTGGTTATCTCCAAAAGTTACTGATCCTCCTTGCTTATGTTGGAGGTCTCGGAATATAGACCTTCTGCCCATCATGTGTCACGAGTAGCCACTAAGTACCAATGATGATGGTTGCTTCTTCCAAGCAGAGAGATTTGCAATATATATTATATCCTTCTTAGGTACCCAAATTTTCTTGCCTTTGGGGTTAGTCTTATAATTATTCTTAGAATAATAATAAGAATACTGTTTCTTCTTCTTAGGAACAAAATTCTTATTACAAAAAACATTTCTATTATGAATTGAACTTCTACCAGGGAAGCCTAAACCACTTTTATCATCTGGATGTCTATAACTTCCAATCATATCATTCATTCTTTTTGTATTCTCTGAAAATTTTAATAAATCAGCTGAAAGAATATTAATTCTTTGTTTTAACTAATTAACCTCCTCAGGTCTATCTATAGTAACTTTCTTTTTCATATCGTTTACTAGTTTCTTAAGGCAGACATTTTCTTCTTCTAAGATTTTTGTATTCTTAGAATTTTCAACAATTTTTTTTCAACAGTCTATATTGTTTTAAAATAGTATGAGAATCTTCTAACAATTCTAAATAAGCATGCTAAAGATCATTAAAGTCAGAGATTACCTCATCGTCATTTTCACCTTTAGCTACCAAGCACATGTTTGCTCGTTCTGATGAATCTAAGTTGGATTCAGATTCAGAAGAATCCAAATCTTCCCATATTGCCATCAAGCCTTTCTTGTTTCCTTGATTCTTCTTTTGTTTTTTTTTTGAGCAAGGAGGATTCAGACTTGTAATGTCCTTGTTTATTGCACTCATAGTAAACGATAGAGCTTTTCTCATTCTTCAAATCATCTTTGCTAATCCTTTTTAAAGAGGAATCTTTATTTCCTTTAGGTTTCTTTTTCTACATCCTTCTAATCTTTCTTGAAATGAAAGATAGTTAGTCTTAATCTTCACTTGAATCTTGATCAGATTCACTGGTATCTTCATTATTGATTTCTTCAATCTTTAATGCTTTTGAAGACAAGCCTTTATTTTTTTTGTATTTTCTGATTCTTCTGACAAGCCTTCAATGCAATAGATTTGTCCCTTCTGGGTTTATTTTCCGCTTCAAGCTCTACTTCATAGACTTTTAGTGAACCAAGCAATTCATCTAGCTTAAGCTTACTTAAATACTTGACCTCTTGTATTGCTATTACTTTGGGTATCCATCTTTTTGGAAGACTTCTGAGGATCTTTCTTACATGATCTTGACTATCGTAGATTCTCCCCAAATCTTTAAGTCCATTAATGATTGTTTGAAATTGCCCAAACATTTGATCAATAGACTCATCGTCTTTCATCTTGGATAGCTCATACTGATGAACAAGAATACCAATATTATATTCTTTCACCTGATTTATGCCTTAGTATGTAATGGCTAATGTGTCCCTCATTTCCTTTGCAGATTCGCATCCATAAACCTTATCATATTCACTTTTACTTAACGTACAACTTAAAAAGAACTTGGCCTTTGAATTTAATTGAACACATGCTTTAAGATCAACTGACCATTCATCACGAGAAATGCTTTTCCCTTCGTAGTCTGTTGGAATATATGGACCACTGTCAATGATATCCCAAAGATCAATGCGTGTGGATTCTATAAAGAGTCGCATTCTATCCTTCCAATAATGATAATCTTCACCATTGAATGTAGGAGGTCTTGTGACTGAGGCATGTTCAGCTATAAAAACATGTGATTCAACCATGGATCTTTGCCCTCACTTTGTAACAGTGTTTCTTTGAAACTTCGCTCTGATACCAATTGAAGTAAATCACTTGTTATTATAGAAATCACGTAATATGTAAGAATATACAAGAAGGGGGGTTGAATTATGATAAATTGTCTAAGATTGAAATCTTTAAAAACTTCTTAATTTTCTTGAAAGATTCAGACAATTTACAAAATAACACATTTAATTCGATTAACTAATGCAAGAACAAAAATAGTATCTATTCTTTTAATAACATGAAATTAAAGAGATAAGGGTTAGAGAATATGACACCATGATTTATACTCGTTCACCCTTAACGTTAGGGTTACGTCCAGTCCTCAGAGTATATATGAGATTTCAATATCTCTTTCAACTTTTACATGTATTATTTCACACTTCCAAAGCCTCTTCAGGTATTTTTACAAAGTATTCTTTATCTGCTATCTTAGCCTCTTCAGGTTATAGCCTTCCCTTTTATTGAAAAGATTCTAAACTCAGGTTGTAGGTCGACTTGATCACTCTTCTTTCTTTTTTTCACTCAAGCTATTTTTTACAGTATCGTAAGTAAAGAATTGAGAGTTAAAGGTTTAGAGTTGTAAGGTTGTGTTTTGTGTATATTATATATATCTTTTGTTGTTTATGACTATATTTGATATTTATAGTTTAAATCTCCAACGGTCCTCTTGAAAACTGCTTATAAAATCTTCAAAGATCAGTTGTTAGTTAAGTCCTATAATTAACTCCAACTAACTAGCTGACTGACGATGTAGGTTATTCTTCAATTATAACGTCTTGATTTGTTTTGTATAATTCGTCTGATGTCTTTGCTTCGTCTGATGTCTTTGCTTCGTCTAATGACTTTGGTGGTACTAGGAAACTCTCCTATGATCTTTCAAAATTCAAGTTTGCAGGTTAACCGAATTAAATTTCCAAGTTACGTATAAAAGCCTCTAGTTTTCGATGTCATACATCTGATTTTTAAACAAGTGTGGACATCAGGTCTTCTAGATTTAGCTTATTGGCTTGAGGTGGATGTCACTAAAATCCTAGTAGAGAGTCGTTCCTTGTCTTCCCGTGATTCCCTTAGGAGAAATTAGGGTGATTCCTTCATCTTGGATTGTACTTATTGCTACATAGATTGTTTCAGGATCTAGGAGCATTCCTTATGTAATCTACATAGAGCAACCACCATACTCCAAAATGAGAGAAAAGAAGGAGGAGCAAGAAGAGCAATCCAAAAATTCCAAATTTCAAGTTTGTGATCAAATTAAGTTCTTTCTTTCATTCTTTTATTTATTTTATTAAACCTGATGTGTAACTTGTATTTGAATATGTTATTCATATTTAGGATGCTCTAATTTTCATATTTGGATTTGTTCTTGAGTTGTTTTGTGACTTGATTATTGTTGATTTCAATTCAATTTTCTAGTGTTGGGATGTTTAAGTATGCTAATACTTTGATATTAGATTCAAAGAATGAGTTTTAGGTTGGGTAGCTATAGTTAGTGACCTAATAAGCCTCTCAAATATCAAATTGGTTATCATAAAAAGAGAGATCTTATGTGAAAACCCAATTATTTGATATATCGCTTAAGAACTAGTTGAAAATATTTAGTAGATTTTATGAACCGAGAGGTTGCAAATTTTGAAATTTCATAATCAATTAGGGTTAATTGATTAGGTATTGAGAAAGAGTATTCAATCCCTTAGAAGATCTAGAATCAACATATAATTGAATCAATAGCGATTAAGGAGCAAAATAATGATAGAATGAATCCAAAGCTTCATTCTTGATTTTCCTCACATATTTATTGAAGCTCATTTGTTATTTGACTATTTGCTTGATTTACTTATTTTAATGTTATGTTATTATTTTATCTTAGTCATCTTTTATCTCCTTGAACAAAGTTAGGTTCATTTAGTTTTAACTATTTCCTTCTGGGATCGACAACATTGATACTATAAATTATGATTCGTATACTTGCGAATATTGGAGGTTTTACATTAAAAAAAATTTGCTCAACAAGTTTTTGTCACCGTTGTCAGGGAACTCATTTAAGAATTTTTGAATCCCTTTATTTTAAGGAATTATTACCCTTTTTTGTGATTGCGGTAGCTAATCACACAATTTTTTTAAAAAAGAAGAAGATAGTTTGGGCATAAATTATAAGACATATCAATTTGGACATCACATGGAAACCATGAAGAACTCGATAAGTTAACCACGAAGAAGAAATAGAAAGAGTGGATGAAATATATCATGGCGAGCAAAGGACCCTTGTGAACTTTTATGAGGCACAATTTGGTCGAGGAATTAATCATCTTTATTTGAACACTTACAATCTAGGGTGTAGAACCATCCAGATTTCTTTTGGTCTAATAATACAAGAACTCAAATGGGAATTCAAGACCTGTCAAGATTTTAACAAGATGAGTCTAGTTCATGACATTCAAAATTAGACAAGATTATAAGTTTGTATGAGGCTCAAAAAAGGATATAAGGGAAGTTTGAACAATTAACAGAAGATCATACCTCTTCTATTCACAACCTAGAGGTTAAAATAGGCCAACTTACCAATGAATTCTCTAAGAGAAGTGTAGAAAACTTTTTAAGCAAAATGGAAGTAAATCCAAGAAAGCAATGTAAGGCTATCACACTTAGGAGTGGGAAAGAGCTAAAAGAACTAGTGGAAAGACAAACTGAGTCCCACCTTGTAAAAGACCAAGAGGAAAAGAAAAAGGATGAAGAAAAGAATGAGAACTCTCCCCACACTCCTCCTCCAGCTTACTAAAAAAAAAAACCATTCCCACAAAGACTTCAGAAGTATGAATTAGATGTACCATTCACAAAGTTCATTGACAAGCTAAAGAAATGGTAAATTTACTTGTCTTTTGTCGAATTATTGAAATGTCAACTCAAGTATGCAAAGTTCCTCAAAGGCATATTATCTAATAAGTGGACTTGGGAAGATGACCAGACAGTAGCCATAACAGAAAATTGTAGCTCCTTAATTAGTAGATGCCCTCAAAGTTGAAAGATCCAAGGAGCTTTACAATACCTTATGTATTTGATAATTTAGAGAATTCAAAATGTTTATGTGACTTAGGCGCAAGTATAAACCTTATGCCTTTGTTGATTTTTAGGAAACTAGGGCTAAGAGATGTGAAACCAAAGATCTACAAATATTCATTTGGTGGATTTATCGATAAAGAAACCATTCAGCTTACCAGAGAATGTGTTTATAAAAGTGAATAAGTTTTTCATTCTTGTGTAATTTATTATGGTAGACTTTGAAAAGGATCAAACTTGTCTGTTAATTCTTAGTAAACCATTTTTGGCCACCTAAAAAGCCTTGGTAGATGTCCATGAAGATAACGTCGACTCATTCAAGAGACTTGATGTGGTTGAATCTTTAAAAGAGCGAGAGGAAGAAGAACATATGCGAACAGACATGGAATTTGAAGAAGATATGAAAGTCCCTGTTCATGAAGTGAAAGTAAAAGAGGAGGCGAGGGTGAATAAAGAAGAAAAGGGACAACTCACTGATTGGGTTGTTTGTTGTGTGTAAGTTTTAATTATTAACCCTCGATAACCCAAAAGCGCATGGTTCGTTAATGTAGTGCCAAAGATGTCGATCCCATAAGGAGGGAGTTAATCTAATCCTAAAATCTATGGCCGAAAACAAATAACAGAAAGTTAAACGCAACAAAACAAAAATGAGAATTTAATTCAATCAATCAATTTAAGAATCAAATATGAAAATAATAATTATTAAACAATTGCAATGCACCTAAGAATCAACCGAAAGAATTTACCAATTGAGAGAAAGGAAATTTTACCTATCTCTAATGCTAACCTAACTGGTTATGAATTATCAGATTATTGGTTCTAAACTATCCTACGATTGATTACTCTACCTCGAGTTATAACCATTGAGCTTAAATCATAAACCTTAATTAGATTATGGAAGTTGCAATCTCTTAATTCACATCTTATCTAAAACCTGTAATAAAATCTCTATTCGCACAGTTTCTCAATCTAATTCAATTCTTGTTTCTATTAAATCACTTAACTCTCAGAAGTTCAATTTAATCGCTTTTCATTCGATTCACCCTCTCAGTTTATTACCGAATTATGAAATCATAGAATCAAACCACAACAGTTCCAATAAACACACAAAAAATCATATTTTCTTTAATTCAAGAATAAAATTTGAAGGTTAGTTTAGAACATCCTCAACATTTTAGATCCTATCATCACTGTTCAATCAAATTTTATATAATAATAAAATTGAAGATAAACAAGAAATACAATCTAAATAGATGATGGGAGGTAGCAAGGTCAGGAAACCTCCTAATCTGGGAAGTACATAGAGTCAGCTTCTTCTCTTTTTCTCTTTTCCTTCTTCTCTTCCTCTACCCCTCAATGATTTCTCTCTAGGGTTTCTCAAGATAGCCTGTTGGATCCCACTTTTAGGATTTTTATATTTTATTTTATTTTAATTATTTTATTATATTATCAAGCATGGAAAATA
>JANZXR010377820.1:0-18157 GCA_027575705.1 Erythroxylum echinodendron
ACTTATCTACTATGCATGTGCATGTATAATGCATGCATATGTCACTGTTCACTAGCAATTGGTGAGGGGATGTTACATACATGCCCATGACTGATTTTTCATGGGCGTGACACCACCATGCTCACCCATGATTCATATGCATACCCATGAAAAACATATGCGCGCTGCTGAAATGCTGTTAACTTAGCCGAAAACCTAGTTTTAAGTATAAATGCATTGTTTTGATGGAAGAAATGTGATGAAAGCTTAGAAAAATTATTTAGGGGTTTTCGGAGGTGACAAAGGGTTAGAACTCTCATCCTTTGGATACCGATGGAGGGCCAGGATTTCCTAACCTGGTTTGAAGATTATATCGATGCCGAAGAACCCGGTTAAGCATTTCTTTCATTATTTTTGTTATTTTTCCCTCTTTAGGGATTGATTATGTTATCTTATACTTACGAATTTGGGTTTTCAAGTATGAATGATCTTTATTCTTGTTATTGATATATTTTTTATGTATGAATACATTGCTAGAATCTTGAACACAATTTGTAATTGTTATGTTTGGGTATTACTAAAATCTTCAATATAATTCGTAATTATTATGTTGAGATTCATTTGTAGCAACTAATGGTCTTGGATCATTAGGGATACAATCTATAGTTTTTTTGTTTCCGACTGGTGTCATATCATTAATGATAACATAACCTAGGTTAAATGACCCGAGAGTATGTGGTTATTGCCTTGATATATTAATGATCTTTATTAATTGTTTATGTATGAATCCATTGTTAGAATCTTGAACACAATTTGTAATTGTTATGTTTGGGTATTACTAAAATCTTCAATATAATTCGTAATTATTATGTTGAGATTCATTTGTAGCAACTAATGGTCTTGGATCATTAGGGATACAATCTATAGTTGTTATGTTTTTGACTGGTGTCGTATCATTAATGATAACATAACCTAGGTTAAATAACCCGAGAGTATGTGATTATTGCCTTGATTAATCAGTTTTTCTGATTCATAATGCGGTTATCCAATTAAATCTAGATATCATATCCCAGGTTTAATTAACGAGCATCTCCTAATTAAACATAACCTAAAGGAAAATCGAGCTTAACAGAGTTTACTATTAACCTACGATTAATAGTTACTGCAAGGGGGTAGGAGAACAACAATTCAATAACGTTTGTTTAATTATATATAGGTCGAGACTGAATAAATGACCAGTCCCTAATGAATTCATAACTTTTCATCATCTTTGAATGTTTTCTTTAACTTGCTTTTGTTAGTTTAGTTTTATTTTATTTTCTAATTTGAACCAAACAAAACCCTCTATAACCTAGACACTGGTTATTTTCTTAATAAAAGCTAACGGAACACTCCTCGTAGGATCAACCTAGATTAACCACTGCTATAGTTGTAGCTCTAATTATTTTGAGTCATGTTATAATGCATTACGTCAATTTTGGTGCTGTTACTAGGGGGTATGGAGCTTTAGTTTTAATTTTTGATTTTAATTGGTGTTTTGTATATATTTGTTTATAATTAGTTTCTTTTTAGTTATTTTTTAATCTTTTCATTTTTTATTTAGTATTTGTGAAAAAATTTTATAGAAGTAATTAACTTTTTCTATAACTCATATTCCCAATCTTATAACCAAGTCTAGGCTGATCATATGAACTTTAGTTATGGATGAGGTAATCAACAGAATTACTTCCATCATAGTTTGCAAGACACAGTACAATTCCCGCATATACCAAAATCCTCTTCTTCCAATTCAGATACATATCTAGATGACTTCTTCAAAACTTTCATTGCTATCACTCTTCAATTTCAACAGGGTATGTGATAGGTGTGCATTAGGATATGTTTTTATAGGTAATTGGCCTGTGTTTTCTAGCATAATTGTTCTTTATTGTTCTAATTTAGGATTCATTTGTTTGTTTTCATTAAGTTTGATTTCCATTGTGTTCTTGTGTGTTGGATGCTAATTGAGAGTAAGAATTGCTTATTTTTGTGTAAGAAAGCAGCGGAAACAAGTTGGAGGATGAACAAGAGAGCATAAAAGAGAAGATAAAAGGATCACATTTGGGACCAATTCCCACGTTTGTGAGAATTAGACAAATTCCCACGGATGTGAGAAATCAAGACAGAAGGTTTCTGCCTATAATTCCCATGCTCATGGGAATCATGCAGATTCCCACAGGCGTGGGAATTGCAATCTGTGAGGCTTCATTAAACCTAATTTTTTGGACTATATAAAGAGAATTAAGCCTCCATCTTCAAGGGAGATAACACCCACCTGTAGAAAGACCATCCTTGGGTGAAGACCACATGTTTGGAGCATCAAGGAATGATTGAAAACAAGGATCATCTTCAAGATTGAGCAAAATAGTACATCAACACCAAAATTCCATATTTTGGCAAAGAAAAGAGGAATTTTCTTATTCACTTTCTATCATTTTAATCTCTTCCTTTCTTTGTGAAGATGGATTATTTGAATGTTGATAGTGTTATGGAGACTATGTTAGGCTAATTTCTTAGTAGGGATTGCTTTTTCATTATTTTGTCAAAACTCATGTTTTATTGAATTGAATGAAGTGTCTTTGATAATTGTTGTTCTTAACTATCATCTTGCAACAAATCGAGAGAGTGAGTGAGATGAAAATCATGTAGGATTGTACAACGAGAGTTCACGATCTATAAACTAGCAATTATGTCAATTGAATAATTAGAAGAGAGATCTCAATTAGTCAGTTGATCCTCCATAGGATAATGTAATAACTAGCTAAATCGGTAGAGTTATTGGGTAGGTTGAGAGATCATTCAATCGATTCCTATAAATTCAATTAGGGACAAATAGTTAAAACTTGAGAGAGGGTAATTAGTACATTAGGAAATATAGGATGAGACATAATTCAATCAATGAAATATAAGGGAGACAGAATAAGGAAAAAGTAATCTCTAGCATTTAGATCCTTGAATTCAGATTTTCTGCAATTGTAAGTTTGTACATTACTTACATCAGTCAATTTTATTTCTTAAACAAAGTCTTTTCTAAATTAAGTGCTGTCTCGGCATCAATCCCTGTTGGATCAATATTCGCTCTTTTTTAACTACAAGTCATGACCCGTTCACTTACTGTTTTTGAGCGTAAAACGAGTAGATAGGTTTTATAATCCATCAACAAGGTTTTGGCACTATTGTTGGGGATTGATTATTTATCATCTTGTTTAATTTAGAATACTTTGATTTAAGAGTTTTGATACACAAGGAGCACACAGAGGACGAAAGAAGTTATTGAAGACGAAGTCCCTGACATTAAGAAGCACGAAAGAGAAATAAGAAATGCAAAGCGTTTAAATTTCTTAGATCAAGATATGGCTGAAGAAGGAGAGTAAGAAGGACCAGAAAGAACACTCATGGATTTCATGAGGCCAGGATGTAGTCCTCAGGGAGTGGTGAGGTCGGTAGTTCAAACAAATAACTTTGAGATAGAACCAGTGCAACTCAACATTCTTCAAAACAATATGTAGTTCTACGGGTTATCCAACGAGTATCCAAATGCCCATATTGAAAATTTTTGGGAGATCTATGACACATTCAGATTCAGCGGAATGCCTGATGATGCGGTGAAGTTACAAATATTTTCATTCACGTTTAAGGATCAGGATAAAGCATGGTATAATTCACTGAATCCAAGCCAGATTACGACTTAGGAGCAACTTGCTTAAGCTTTGCTCACAAAATACTTTCCTTTAACAAAGACGACAAGGATTATAAAGTAAATAACAAATTTCCAACAGAGTGACGGAGAATCTCTCTACGAACCTTGGGAGCAATTTAAAAAACTTTAAAGGAGCTGCCCTCATCATAACCTCCTAAAGGAATTCCTGCTTCAAACATTTTATAATGGAGTGAATCCGAGCATAAAGGAGCACAATTGATGCAGCAGCCACAGGTTCATTAATGAGGAAGATGGTGGAAGCAGCACATTATTTATTAGAGGAGTTAGCAAGCAACAGCTACATATAGTCGAGTGAGAGGAGTAAACAAAGACAGAAGGAATAAAAAGGTATGATACTTATTGACTCGGTTACTGCCTTACAGGCTCAAATTATGGCCTTGACGAAGTAGTTAAACAACATGCAAAGGGCATCTACCTCAGCAGCTAAGGCAATGTAAGCACAATGTGAGCTGTGTGGGGAGAACAACCACAGCCTAGCTGACTGTTTCTTATTGGAAACTAGTGGGACTGAACAGGTAAGTTATCTAGGCCAGCCACAATAAAGTAATAACCCATACTCGAACACATATAATCCGAGTTGAAAAAACCACTTAAATTTTTCTTGCAATAATAATAATACAGGTGGCCAGTAAAGACCACAAGGACCACTAGGATTCCAGCAAGATCGAATCAGATCATTAGAAAGTAAAATGGAAAAATTTATGGAAACGTTTGATTCCAAACTGGTAGCTCAATAGGAGAATCATAAAAGGATTCATGTAAGCTAATAGAAGAATCACAAGAGCATAGAGAAAAGTTTTGATCAAATCGTGAAGAACCATGCCTCATCGATTCATAACTTAGAGGTGCAAGTAGGTCAACTTACTGATGCTATATTTTCTCGAAGTATAGGTATCTTATCAATCAACACTATGGTCATCCCAAGGGAGCAACTCAAAGCTATTACACTTCGAAGTGGAAAACAAATGGATAAGCCAAACATATGAAAAGATAACCATGAAAAAGAGAAAAGTAAAAAGATTGAAGAAAAAGAAGAAGAAGAAGGGAAGTCCTATGTACCTCCACCACCATACAAAACCGAACTGTTGGCCCCATTTCTAGAGCCCAACATTCATTCTCTAATACCACAACTATTGGACCCCATTTCCATAGCCTAACGTTCATGCTCTGATACCTTGTAGGGTCCTTTTGATGGAACCTTATTAACCAATTAGGCTCATCTTCATTCGTATAACATCCCACAATTTCCATAATTGAGCGCTTGACATATGATAATCCATTTTTATGTTCATATCCTCAATCGTCACCCTAAACACAACACTCCATTTATCTCTTATTTCCACAACAAACTAAGTACATTTCAAGTTCCATTCAAGCTTAAATGTACCATAGGTAAACAATGATAAGCCCACAACTTATAAAATGTACATAATTTGGGACAAAAAGCATAACTTTTGCTAGGGATGTCAGATTGAGACCACTTAAGAACGGTTTCGAAGAGAACTTTGATTTCTACAACTTCTGTGAAGACCCGAAGAGAGATTTTTCCATCTAGAGGGTCAAAAATTTGTACATTTTCATAATTGTCCTGAGAAGGTCCACCTTGGTCATATGTCCCTTCAAGCGGACATGAACTGAGTTGGGACACAAACAAACCTGAGAAGGTCTGCTTAGTAGACACATCTCACTCCAAAGGGACATGCACTGAGCAGAAACACTGAAACACCTGAGAAGGTCCACCCAACAGACATCAAATCTGTCTAACGGATAATTACTGGTTAAATTTCATATTTCCAACTCCTACAAGCTATCATGACCCATCTTATGCATATCTATCATTCCTAACTCATTTTCCTCATCATTTTCACTTCCATTTAAATTCAACATCATTTACAATCAATTCATACAAGATCATGGATCATAACCAACAAAACATCATTCATACTTAAATACATTCATCCTCAATTATTGATCATATCAATGCAATCTTCAAAAATATATCACATATTCAACTCTTTTTATCACTTCATTTCCTCTCTAAATCATCACACTAATTCTTCCCCTTAAGACATCACATTCTCTCATTCTATTAGATCAAAATAGAAAAGCTGTAAAATGTCTTGCATACCTCCTATGCAATATCACCACTTAAAATGCTGATATCTCTCAACTCCGATACCAAAATTTGCATACCTTATAGTGTTGGAAAGCTAAGTGGATAACTATAACTTCCAAGAAGATAACATTGTCCAAACCATCCTAGATTAATACAGATTTCCCCCTGAAGTTATTTGTATAGATGCTTGAAAATGCAATGCAGAAGCTTGGAAAATCATGAGCAAAACATACATATATTTCATTAATATTCAAAAGAAAAAGTTTTGTAAAGCTTAAATGGACATTTCAATACCCAAATACATCCTTGGTTTCATAATCCAAAAATACAACATATACATATGATTGAAACTTGAAATGGGGCTAAAGCCCTGAATATTCCTACACTAACTTAAAAACAAAAACATGCAGATTTAAAGTGATGCCTTGACCGCTCTCTTACTCGATCTCTTGATCATCACCTCAAGATGGGGAGGAATGGGGGTGAGCTCGCAAGCTCATGGGCAACAAGTTTATAGCGGAGAAATAAGAAAAACTATTGAAAATACCATTTCCACAGAAAATGCTTTGCAACCATAAAATATGTATTTCCTAAATTCTCAAGCTTGTTAAACACATCATAATCAACATAAGACATGTATTCATCAAACTTGTCAACAAATCAAAAACAACTTAAGCACACATAATGGCTTGGGTAGTCCATATACATGAGGGAGTTCTTGCAAATCTCTGATAAACTTGAGGGAGTTCTTACGAATCTCCGAAAACATGAGGGAGTCCGTGAAGGTGCTCCAAGCCACTAGCGGGCAAGTGAGAGAAGCCTTTACTATGTTTAACGTGCACGTGACATTCTTGAATGGACCTCCACAAACCCACAAAAACATGAATTTCATATATTGTAAACATCTTGCCAAAAAGGCTCATTTCTAAAACATGATTTCCATAAGCATGATATTTTTCAAATACAATTTTCATCATCATTTCATAAATCATCATCAAGATTCAAGTACTAAACATGTAGCAAATACTTCAATCATTCAAGAGGCAATAAATGCAACATTTATAAAACAATTCAATTCATTTAACTTTATTGATTGGAAAATTTCTTATGGCTCATTAACTTAACTGTAAACAAGCAACCCACTTGAATTCCTTGCTTAAAAGTTGATCAAAAATGCCTTTCCTCTTACTCCTCTTGCCTCACTTGCCTCCCTTCAACATTGACAAAATTCTAATCAAAAGTGCATTCCAATTGGAAAACCTAAAGAAACCTATGCATGAAATTAGTCCTAGAATACTTATACCCATGCATTTCCTAAGCTCTTTGAACCAAAACTCATCCAAAAATCCAAAAGATTAAACTTCGACTTATCTTAAATATTCAACAAACAAAGATTTTCTTGGCTCTAATGAAAGCTCTCCTCTTCCTCTACCTTTTTCTCTTCTTGAACCACCTCAAAATCTCTCTCAAAAGCTAGGAAATGATGGAACCCTAAACTTTCTTCTTCTTTTTCTCTCTAATTGCTGACTCTCTCTCTCATTTCTCTTTCTTTCTTATGTTTTTCTCTTTTTTCTCTTCCTCAATTTCGTTTTTGTCCTTCTTAAAAGCAAGACAACACTTTTCCTTTTCCAATTTTGCCCTTAATGAGTGGTAAAAGTCATTTCTACCCTTCCTTATATGCCTTGCATCTTTTATCCTTAAGTGATCTCCCCAAAATGCCCTTCATGCATTCTTACTACCTTAACACTTTAATTCAATTAACCTATCTCATAAAATCTATTAACATAATAATTAACTCCACAACATAAATCCATAAAGACCTCATAATTAATTTAAATCATGCTTATTTATCAAGAAAAAGTTGGGGGCTAACACAAACTCCCGTATCCACAGAGAGTAAAATAACATCAAGTGGACACTGAGTTTTCCAAGTTTTTGGAAAAATTGAAGAAGCTACAAATTAATTTGTCATTAGTAGAAGCTTTGGATTGCATGCCTAAGTATGCAAAATTTTTTAAGGATATACTCACACACAAGCGTACTTAAGAAGACAATCAGACAGTTACTTTGATAGAGAATTGTAGTTCTATTATTTCAAGTCAGATGCCTTCAAAATTGCAGGATCCAGGGAGCTTTACTGTTTCATGTGTTATCGGAGAGTTTGAATTTTTCAAATGCTTATGTGATTTAGGTGCAGTATTAACTTGATGCCTTAGGCTATTTTTAGGAAGCTAGGATTAGGAGAGGTCAAACTAATTTCGATGTTGAATCAACTTGCAGCTCAATAAATCAAAAAACCATTTGGAGTTGTGGAAGAGATATTGATAAAAGTGGATAAGTTTATAATTCTTGTTGATTTTGTTGTGTTAGATTTTTAAAGCTAATAAGAATTGTCCATTGATTATGGGTAAGCCCTTTAAGAATACTGGTAGGGTATTATTTGATGTGCATCAAGGGAAATTTGTATTAAGAATTGGTGATGAACAGGTTGAGTTTAACATGAAAAAATCTTTGAAGAAACCAATGGATAAAAATGTGTGTATGAAAATTGATTTGATAGATGAATGTGTAAAGGAAATTAAGGAAGTCCATGAATTTGATGAAAAACACATAGATGAGAGTGAAAAGGAGGAGGATGTATATGAGGAAATGGAGCTCGAAAGATTAGAGAGGGTTGGTGCACCTACACCACCTCTATAGTTAAACCTCCAATTCTAGAGCTTAAACTTTTACCTACTCATTTACAATATACTTTTTTAGGAAAGAACCACACTTTACCCATCATTATCTCAAATGAATTAATCTGTGAACAAGAAGAGAAAGTAGTGGAGACTATTAGGAAAAGGATAAAAGCTGTAGGGTGGCAAATTTATGATATTCGAGGGATTAGCCCTAATGTGGTAATGCATAGGATCAACTTAGAAAAAGGGTGCAGAATGTAAGAGAAAGACAACGAAGATTAAATCCAAATATGGAAGAAGTTGTAAAGAAGGAAGTGGTGAAACTTCTAGATGCAGGAATAATTTACCCCAATTCAGATAGTGAGTGGGTGAGTCTAGTACAGTCTGTGCCAAAGAAGGGTGGCATGAAAGCTATAGAAAATGAAGAAGGGGAAAAGATCTCCACTAAGACTGTCACAGGATGGCGAGTGTGCATTGACTATAGGAAGTTAAATTTGGCCACGAAGAAGGATCACGTTCCTTTAACTTTTATGGATCAAATGATTGAAAGAGTGGCTGGTCATTCTTTTTATTACTTTCTGGATGGATATTCAGCATACAATCAAATATTTATACATCCAGAAGATCATGAGAAGACCATTTTTACATGTCCATACAGAACATTTGCATACTGAAGGATGCCTTTCAGTTTATGTAATGCACCTGATGCAATTCAAAGGTACATGATGGCCATATTTGCAGACATCTATGAAAACTTTATGGAAGCATTTATAGATGATTTCTCTATTTTTGGAGAGTCTTTTGATAACCGTCTGCTGAACTTGGATAAAGTGCTCTAAAGATGTGAGGAGTCACATTTAGTTATAAATTGGCAAAAATATCATTTCATGGTCCAAGAGAGAATTGTTTTAGGCCACAAGATTTCATACAAAGGAATTGAAGTGGATCGAGATAAGACAGAAGTAATTGAAAAGTTACCACCTCCCTCTAACATCAAGGGTGTCCGAGCTTTTCTTGGTCATGCAGGATTTTATAGACGATTCACTAAAGATTTTTCCCTTATTGTAAAACCTTTGACTCATTTATTGGTAAAAGATGTGCCTTTTATTTTTGATGACAACTGTTTGACTTTGTTTAATAGGTTGAAGAAGGCACTGATAACAACACCAATTCTGACATCACTGGTTTGGTCACTTCCATTTGAGATTATGTGTGATGCAAGTGACCATGCTGTTGGGTGTGTGCTAAGTCAGCAGAAGGGAAAGAGGCTACATGCTATCTACTATGTTAGCAAAACATTGATAGGTGCCCAATTGAATTACACAACTATTGAAAGAAATTTCTTGTAGTGGTATTTTCTTGTGAAAATTTTTGTTCTTATTTATTAGGTTCACAAGTTATTATGTTTGCAGACCATGCAACATTATGTTACCTTTTCACTAGAAAGGATGCCAAGGCTAGGCTTATTTAATGGGTACTCTTGCTTCAAGAATTCAGTATTGAAATTAAAGACAAAAAGGGAGCAGAAAATGTTGTAGCAGATCAGTTATCCAAAATCAAAGTCAGACATGGTGACGAGGAAGAGGATATCGAAGAAAGCTTCCCTAACGAGACATTGATGATGGTAAATAACCCTTTCCTCCCTTGGTTTGCAGATATTGCAAACTACCTCTCAGGTGGTATTCTTCCATCTAATTTATCTTGTCAACAAAGGAAGCGATTTTTATTTCAGTGCGGCCATTATATTTGGGATGAACTTGTCCTTTATAAGATCTGTGTTTATAAGTTAATTCATAGGTGTGTTCCTGAAGATGAAATGCCTGAGATCTTAACTCAATGTCATAGCTCACTGTATGCAAGACATTATGGAGCTAACAAGACTGCTATAAGAATTTTAGAGTGTGGATTTTATTAGCCAACTTTGTTCAAGGATGTTCGAGATTTTATGCTCAAATGTGATAGATGTCAAAGAGTTGGAAACATATCAAAACGCGATGAAATGCCAATTTAAATATAATGGAGGTGGAGATATTTGATGTATGGGGTCTAGACTTCATGGGACCATTCCTACCCTCTGAAGGGAATACCTATATGTTGGATGAAGTTGATTATGTTTCTAGATGGGTTGAAGCGACTGCTACCCCAACCAACGATAGTAAGGTGGTTTAGAAGTTCATTAAGAAGATTTTTACTAGATTTGCCATGCCTAGAGCAATCATAAGTGATGGGGGAAGTCATTTTATCAACAAATCAATTGAGAACCTTATGAGAAGATACAATGTTCATTATAGAGTGGCTACACCATAACATCCCCAAACTAGTGCTCAAGTGGAAGTGGTGAGCAGAGAGCTGAAAAGGATTTTGGAAAAGACAATGAACATTTCAGGAAAAGACTGGTCAACAAAATTAGATGATACCCTGTGGGCATATCGAATATCTTTTAAGACTCCAATAGGTACAACACTATATCGACTTGTATATGGTAAGGCATGCCACTTACCATTAAAATCGGAACATCGACCTTATTGGGCGATTAGAAAATTGAATATGGATTGGAACTTGGTAGGAGAAAAGCGATTGTTACACCTCGACAAGTTGGATGAATTAAGATATGAAGCCTTTGGAAATGTCAAGTTATGCAAAGAAAAAACAAAAACAATGGCATGATGGCCACATCAAAAGGAAGGAATTCAAAAAAGGAGACTTAGCGCTTTTGTTTAATTCAAAACTTCAGCTATTTCTAGGCAAACTCAAGTCAAGATGGAGTAGACCTTTCAAAGTTCTTCAAACATTTTTCCATGGAGCTTTGGAGCTGGAAAAAGACAAGGGAGAATCATTCAAAGTCAATAGGCATTGCTGTAAGTCATACTATGGAGGGACATATCCACAATAAAGGGAGGTTATCTCTTTCTTATCTTATGTTTACTTATGAATTTATGAGGAAAGGTCAAGCTAATGACTCTAACTTAGTATGATTAGTTCCTTTTAGTGGTTTTACTTAGTTCTTCGATTTATTTTAATGTGTTATTGTTTAGTTATATTTGATAGACGTTTAGTTTGGTGTGCTTGAATTTAGATTTGTTTTCTTTTGATATCATCTTGATGTTTTTTGTAGGTGTTGGAATCATGGACAATGAAATTACACTTGAAAGAAGGTTTGGAATCTTGAGGATCACCAATTCCTCGTGGGAATTGGGGTGATTCCCACGGACGTGGGAATCCTCTCTAGAAATTTTTTGGAGAGTAAACCCATGCCCGTGTGACTTGGGTGGATTCCCATGGACGTGGGAATCTTATCTGGAAAATTTCTGGAGAAGAATCCCGTGCACGTGGAAATCATGTAGATTCCTACGCCCACGGGAATTCTATCCGAAGGGGGGTTTAAAATTTCCCCCTTCATTCTCTCCTTATCCTTTCAAATTTTTTGCACTCTCTCTCTCCAACCCACGACTTTCTCTCTTCTTCCTCTAAAAAACTCTTCATTTTTCATCTAGATTTTGGGAATTTTCCTCATTCCCATCCATTCATCTTACATTTCTTCACTCTTTTCATACATCAATCATTCAAAAACAGCCAGATTTAGGTGGGATTTGATTTTCTCTCTCTAAAAATATGAATTTCACTCTCTCTCTCTTCTGTTTGTGTAGATTTTGATCTAACAATGGCTCCATGAAAGAGAAGGAGCGTTAAACAACCTGTTGATGAGCTCTGAATTCAAGTTTCTGGCGAAGGAAAACCCAACTTTGCAACCGCTTATTGGGGCCCAATTTTTGATTTACTCAAAAGAAGAAGGTGCTCGTTTTTGTAATTTTAGAAATAGAGAATTTATTACTCCTAGGTATTTTAATTTTGAAGTCTTAGAGAATATAGGAGTGCGACACCGTCTTAAACAATTAGCTACGAATATAGGATGGAATAGATTTTTTTAGTGTGATGTGCCCATTTTTGCCACTCTATCTATAGAGTTCTTTACAATAGTTAGATATAATTCTAAGATGGATTTGTTTTGGTTTAAGCTCAGAGGCAATGTTTTTAAACTCAATTATTATGTCATGCATGAACTATTTAACTTGTCAAATATAAAAGTTTTAGATGACCATCCTGATTTTAATGTGGATTCTTTTTGGACTACTGTCACGGGTGAAACCCATTTTGATTCACGTAATGCACTAAACTCTTTGATCAGGAGTAATAAAAATTTGTTGTTACATAAATTTATGTGCTTGACTATGTTCAACAAAATGGAAGTCAATAAATGTTCATCTAAAGAACTCTTCTTTTTATGGTGTAAAGACAAACAGCTTAAAATCAACACATCGTATAGGATTTTTTGATCATTAGTGAGTGTGATTACTAAACAGTATACATCTTTTGGGATGGCCTATATTGGCTCTGCTTTAGGTACATTCCATAATGTTAATATGGCGAATATGCTTATTACTCCTCACAACATGTTTCATATAGTTTATTTTAGACGTGTTAAGATTATGGAAGTCCAATCCATGAAACTTCGCAATCCTAAGACGTGCACTATAGTGAAGATCAAGAGGGATGCTAGGGCAGATGTAGACAATCCACATCCAGAGCAGCTATAGAACTAAAGAAGGAAATGGTAGTAGAGGAAGCAGGGGAACTAGTAGTGGCCGATCGTTATCAGTCGATTCTAGACCAAATAGCTGCAAATCATCAATAAATAACCTCTCAATTCGATAAGTTCGGCACCCAAATATGGCAGATTCACAAGGAGGAATGCAGCTTTAAGAAAAGTTTCCTTAACTTCTATCAAAGGAATAACTTTGAAGCTCCTTCACCAACACCTTTGCCACCACCATCGGAATAAGCTTTTCTTTTCCCTCAACCTTTTAGTTTTTTGTTTGTTACTTCATGTGTGTGAATTCATTTTCCTTCATGTGTATTGATTTCATATTAGTTGTTAGTATGCGGTATCTTTTGTTTAGTTTCAACTTCCTTCATTTTGCTTTGACTTCAGTATTTTCTGTTTGTTCTCACACCATTCGTTGTTTAATTTCTCTTGTTCGGTGTAATTTCATTTTCTTTTGTATGGTTTGATGTCATTTCCCTTTTGTTTGCTTCTTGCTTTGTCACATTGAGGACAATGTGAAATCTTAAGCGTGGGAAGGTGACATTAACTTGTTCAATTGCATTGTTTGCACTTTTGTTAAATAGGATGCATATTTAAGCATATTGTATGTGTTTGTGTTAGCAATGGAACAACATTTAAATCACTCTGATAAATATTGTCATGAAAATTTTATCATGTAGTTGGAATTAGATTAAATGCATGCTTGAACTTAAATTAGGCCCTTTAAGTAGAAAGTGAACCATATAGAGTGATGAAACATAGTTGATTGCATAAGCTTAGTCACAAATTGTCATATGAACAATGAGGTAGTGTAGAGATGCATAATGAGTTTTCAATTGAAGGGAGGATTAAGCCATATGCTCCATTTATAGTCATTTCATTTCGTTGATGAGTGTTACTTCCTTAGGTTACTACCTTCAGAATTTGCTTTTAATCGGTTTGAGTCTACTGAACACATGCTTAATAGAGCTGATCTAGGCCCTTTTTGTGTTAACCTTTGGCTTAAACAACCTATCCATTATTATCTGTTACTACCTCCAATGAGCATTAACCTTTTTTCTTAAAAACACCCAAAATTTTAAAAAACCTTAAACCCCATTATCCAATCCTTTCACAAGCTTAGTAAAGTATTAAGTAAAATATTAGCTGGAATTGTGTGAAATTTTTACCGAGACAAATTGAGTATATTTCTACCTCTGGACTATAGTATATATGGTTCTAGTTTTGATCCATAATTCTTCCAAGTATGAAAAAAAAGAAAGAAAAATTAAAAAAAGAAAAGAAAAAGGAAGAACAAGTGAATAGCATCAATAAGCGCAGAATATCAGCTATATTTGTATGTATCATAGTTATGTTTAGTTATCCCATTTTTTATCCACTTTTACTTTATTTATGCTTGTGCTTAACCCTTTTCCATTTCTTTTGACCCACCTTAACCCTTACCACATTACAACCCTAAATAAGTCCTTTTGATCTATTTATGCATGCAATCATTGTAGAGGAGAATTGGTGTATTAGCAAGCCTATGGTAGTGTAGTTTCCTATAAGAAGTTTGAGCGAAACACTAACCCTTAAGCACTTAAGGGAAATGAGTGAAAACTGTGAGGAAGATTCATTTGTACATCTTTACTTATCTTTGAGTGGCTGTGCCAATTGTGAGTTTACTTGTGTACACCAATGAAAAAAGTAGTTATGATATATGCATTAAGTTAATATTTGAGTTGGCTTGAATTTGAGGGATTATGTGTTTTGATCTTTGTGAAAATGAAGTGGTAGAATTGATTGGTTGTATTTATTTTGCTTGAGGAATAGCAAAGATTCAAATGTGGGGTTGATAGGTACACATTAGGATATGTTTTTATCGAAAATTGACATATGTTTTCTAGTATAATTATTTTTAATGTTCTAGTTTAGGATTCATTTTGTATGTTTTCATTAAGTTCGATTTCCATTGTGTTCTTGTGTGTTAGATGCTAATTGAGGGTAAGAATTGCTTATTTTTGTGTAGGAAAGGAGAGGAAGCAAGTTAGAGGATCAACAAGAGAGCGTAGAAAAGAAGACAAGAGGATCACATCTAGCACCACGGCAAATTCCCATAGACGTGGGAAATCAAGAAAGAAGGTTTCTGCCTATAATTGCCACGCTCATGGGAATCATGCAAATTCCCATAGGCATGGGAGTTGAAATTTGAGGCAATCTACGAGGCTTCATTAAACCTAATTTTTTGGACTATATAAAGAGAATTAAGCCTCCATGTTCAAGGGAGACGACACCCACCTATACAAAGACCATCCTTGGGTGAAGAAGAGAAGCAGTTTTCTTATTTACTTTTTATCATTTTAATCTCTTCATTTCTTTGTAAAGATGGATTATTTGAATGTTGATAGTATTATGGAGACTATGATAGGCTAATTTCTTATTAGGTAATGCTTTTTCATTATTTTGTCAAAACTCATGTTTTATTGAATTGAATGAAGTGTCTTTGACAATTATTGTTCTTAACTGTCATCTTGCAACAAATTGAGAGAGTGAGTGAGATGAAAATTGCGTAGGGTTGTACAATGAGAGTTGGCGACCTATATAATAGCAATTATTATGTCAATTAAATAATTATAAGAGAAATCTCAATTAGTGAATTGATCCTCCATAGGATAGTGTAATAACTAGTTAAATCGGTAGAATCATTAGGTAGGTAGAGAGATCGTTCAATCAATTCTTGTAAATTCAATTAGGGATAAATAGTTACACCTTAAGAGAGGGTAATTAGTACATTTAGAAATCTAGGATGAGACACAATTCAATCAATGAAACATAAGGGAGATAGAATAAGGAAAAAGTAATCTCTAGCATTTACATCCTTGAAGTCAAATTTTCTGCAATTGTGAGTTTGTCCATTACTTACATTAGTCTTTTATTTTTAATTTAATTTTCTAAACTAATTACATTAAATGATTTTATTCTTAAACAACGTCTTTTCTAAATTATGTGGTGTCTGGGCATCAATCCCTGTGGGATTGATATCTGCTCGTTCTAACTACAAGTCACGACCCGTTCACTTGTAGTTTTTGAGTGTAAAACAAGTAGATAGGTTTTATAATCCGTCAACAGTATGCAACAACTTCAATAAGGTATGCAATAGCTTTAGTAAAATACTCTACAATTTTAGTAGGAGGAAAGGAAATTTTGGTCTATTTTCCAAAATTTGGAGAGTTAACAAAACTCAAGTACATGTTTGGAAGAATTGATAAATATTATGAATGCTAGCACTTTGCAATTTTAACATGGTGTACAGTAGTTTCAGTAGGGTGTATAGCAGTAGATTAAGTAGTTTTAACAGAAAATGATGCAATTCCACTAAAATACAATGTCTAGACTCCATAACTTGGCAAGCCAAATAGGTCAGATGATAAAAATGAGCTAGCAACACTAAACAAATCCCTTCTTGGAAGGCAACCCAAGGGAAGTTAATTTCTTTTCCTTTAAATTTTGGCATTTCTTTCTTATATACATGTGTGTTTCTAATTTTGTTTGTTTTTACGTGTTTTTAAGTTTTTAATAAAAGAGAGAGAGAACCAAAGAAACATATAAACATTATCTCTTTTTCTATTGGTTATAGGATTATGTAGTCATAATCAGAGCATGAATTGACTAGAAAAAAACCATGGTGACCTTAGCATATACTTTTGCTTTTATGATTGATCAGTATGCATTATTTTTAGAAGATTATTAACTAGTGGTAGACAAAAGCCAGTGGGATTTTGGGCCTTATTAGACTAACACATCCATATTAGTCTCATTTTCTTTTATTTATGTGTAAACTTCATGACATGTACATCCTGACTTTGCTTTGATTTTCCATTCAAGGCCACATTTTTCACTTGTATTAACATGGAAATGATATAGGCATCCTTTCTTTTTATAAACTACATTAGTTAAATAACCTACCCTTTGATGTGAATTTTCCCTTTGTTAAGCCCCCTTAAGCTTTATTAGCCTTTCATTTTGTGCTAACCACATTACATGCTTTAAACCTAACTAAATGTCCTACCCAAACCATAAAAGAAGTGGAACATTTGTTAATTGTTAATGATTGTGGATGTATAAGAGTATGTGGGGTTGTGCATATATATAGGATAGTTATAATTATTGGGATGTTATTTTATGTCTTATCAATGAAATTCCCATGTTGATGTAACTTCTTTCATTTTTTTAAATGAAAAGAAAATAAGAGAAAAAGAGAAAAGAAAAAGAAGAGAAAAAGAAAAATAAAGAGAAGAAAAATATTGAAATAAAAGTATCTAGAAGGAAAGGCAATTGTTTTGCAAAGTTATTTATGATTAATGTCTCCTCATAAAATTGTAAGGAATAGGTAATTTAAATATGATGCATATGAGGTAGATGTGGCTTTGAAGGATCACTCCTTGTTGTTTCAACGTATTATCATTAATTGCATAAGTGATTCCTTCTAGTTGGTTATGTTTTATGTGGTTTGTGGAGTAGAAAACATAGTTTTAAAATTCATCATAACTGAGGTGCACAACTGTGAGAGAATGTTGGTTTTTGCATTTGATGGTATATTGTGTTTTTTTATTGCACTAGCTTTAATGGCTTTTATGCTACTTTACCTAAATATATCTCATCTTACCCTTATCCATATTACAAACTTGAAAAGTCCTTTGATTCATAATATGCATGTGAATCTTAGTGGCGGAGAAATGAAATGATTTGCAAAGTTGTGGAATGTTATGATCATGAATAATTTTTTAGTGTATCTATAAAGGTATATTATTTAAACACATTTGTTAAAATCTACCTCTAGATTGCTCAATTTCTAAAGGTGATGAATGTTGATTGACCATAAGTATAAGCATTGAATGTTTAGTTCTTACTATGGTTTTTGAAAGTTATCCATCATTTCTTATGACTATATATTTTTGGAACATATAGGAAATGAGTAAATATTTTTGGGTTTATGATTTTAATTATGATGTTTTGTCTAAGGACAGTCAAAAGCTATG
>JANZXR010377868.1:0-18150 GCA_027575705.1 Erythroxylum echinodendron
TTCCACCCCCAAAGACATTATAATTAATACCTAACCACAACAATTTAATCAAATTAAACCTCAACATAAACTAAACATATGCTTACTAGTAAGAAAAGGATCGGGGTCCAACAATCTTAATATTTGAAGGGTAATTATTAGAATAAAATTTCTAAATAGTTTATTATAAACCATAAGATAAAAGGAGAAGAACTAAGGTCCTCGGATGACCCAAGGGCCTTATTTGGTTGACATGGATTTTTGCTTGGAAAAGTAATTTTTTTCCCTAAAATTTATATTATCACATTTGGTTTATTTTTTTGAGTAGTTAGGAAAGTAAAAACTTTCCCAATCTAGGGAAAATAGTAACACTTTACTTGAATTTTAAATCCATCACCCTCTTGGTATTTAGATTACTGTCCTCATAAATTTAATCTAAAAAATACACTAGTCAATTAAATCATCTTTTCTCTCTCAACTCTTCAACAACTCTTTTATAAAACCCACCTTCTCTTTAACTAGACAATAACTATGGATAAATTAGGGCATTCAGAATGTCCTTGTCAATCAAAGAAACATAGAAACCAAGATCCAAAATCCAAACATAATAAGAAAAGTACAAGTGAACACCCATTTGAAGCAAAATCCTGAAAATGTGACGAATGTTGTTGGCATTAAACTCCTTGAAACTTTCAGCACAATCACCACCTTGTAATAGAAAAGCCTTTTCCATTGCAGCATTAGCGAGTCTCTCCTCCAATTTCCAAGCCTCAACGATCGGTGGAAACGCATCAAACTTCCTACGCACTGACTCAAGCTCTTCCTTATCTGGGTATTTTAGTAACTGCAATATTTAGTTTTAAAATTTTTTTTACATGATTTATATAATGATTGATGTTATAATTTTTAGCACTATTTTTTGTATTAATGTTTTATTAATATTTTTATAATAATTGATACTGTGATTATTGTAGAGTCATCCGAATAATTCACTTGTGAGGAATAGAGCATTTCCCTACTATGATAAACTAGCTATTATTTGGGGATAACATCGAGGTATAGGAAAAAATGCTTAAGCATCCGTAGATATGTTAGATATAAACAGAGAAGAGAACTTGGATGAAGAGAATGAAGAATTTAATAATATAACTTGTATTACATATTAGCATTGTTTAACGATTTCAATTTTTATTCGATTTTTAGGGATATAATTGGAAACATAAGTGAAAGTTAAATTACATTATATGAAATAATGTTGCATACCAAACACTATAATAAGAATCCACCCAACTTTCCTATTATAATTCTTATAAGTATCCGAACATGTGAATATCTTTACTTTTCATAGATTTATTTTCCGAAGAATTAGAATCTAAATTCATTTTACTTTCTAGTCAACCAAACGAGGCCAAGGAGTTTTCATTTTTCAACTTATTGTAAACCCTGATTTGGGTCTAGGTATCGTAAGAAGGGACATATAAGAACCTCAAGACAAGGTGTTATTTTTCTCTCTTTTAATGAGTACGCGCTGTATTATATCTGTCACGACTGTAAACTGTTATCAACTTTGTTAAATTTATTTTATCAATTAGATAAAATTTGAAGGTTTACGTTTAATCTTATCTTTATATTAATTGGACCAAGTGATTTGGTTGATATGGGATAGCAAGAGATAAGGATGATGGTTGAAGGAGTTAAAAAGAAAATAAGAAAGTTATCTCCAGTTAAATAACTACCTTGATGGTGGGTAGTTATCTAATTATTGATATATATATATATAAAACAGGGAAGTTATATATATATATACAATGCGTATTTTCTATCAAAGCATACAATACGGAAACACAGTAGGCTAAACTAGAGTTTTGAGTGATTGGGGATTTTTATTAGTGTTTCAAAGCTTGAAGAGATTCTTCATTGTTGTAGTTCTTCTCAAACTACTTGGACAACATGGCTGGAGGTATTATTATTATTTTATATGAATCAGGTTGGAATATTGCACTATTGTAAAATAATGGTTTCATTAGGTTATGGGCAACATGTTGTTCAGTAAGATGTTATATGTTGTCATTCTATCATCATTAAAAAAATGCATGGTTGGGTGTGCATTTTTGTTTTGGCATGAACAAGGATATATGCTTGTGTTTTTATAAATATTAAAAGTGTTTTTATGGATGTATATGTCATTCAATCAGTATTAAAAAAATACTATATGTATTGTTGTGTGTTTTTGTTTTGGCGTGAACAAGGATATATACATGTGTTTTTATTTGCTATGTGTGTTTTTTATTGTTCTGTGGAGTGACCATCTACATGTTGGCTGAATTGGTTTCGACATTGTTGAACCTTTCATTCCTCTCTCTCTCCCTCTCTTTTTATTCCAACTGTTCGTTTACTTACAACGACCAACTTGAATTTTGTATCTTTAGAAGTTGCTTTCTCAATTTGTTGTATTTGTTTGTTTGAAAGAGTGATGTTTGGTGGATCTGAGCTTTATATGGTAAAAAATATTTATTGGAAAGACCAAAAAATAAGTTTCATAATTTAATAATCAAATCATAATTATTTAACAAATAGAGTTATATATCCCAAAATAAGCATTATTTAGTCTTAAAGTATTTAATACTTATTTTTTAAATTTAAGGTTTTTAAGTTTTATTGAATCATTTTTAACTATTTTCTATTAGAGTTATATAATAAGTAAAATAATAATTATAGTATAATTTATAAAACATAAAATTTCTATCCCAAATATAATAAATTTCTTGAAAATATTTGTAAAAATTATAACCTAAACGTTCGTGTATTTGATTGTGTATTGTAAAGAAATCCTAATTTTTACTATAAAAGGGCGTTTAAGAGGCTAAGTGGGCCATGAAGACTTTAGAGACTTGAAAGGGGGCCACATTTGTTACCCTTTGGAGAGCTATAAGGAGCTAAACTTCATCTTTTTGGTTTAAAAAGAATATTGAAGCCAACGAACATTAATTAATCTAGTGATTTTGTTCTCTCTCTTTTGGAAATGATTAAGTTATTCTATGATTAATATTTTGAGATTTATGCATGAATGATTTAGACACTCTAAATAGATTATTTAAGTATGAATTCATTTCCATAATCTAGATTGCAATACATAATCATTGTAATTATGATTAACTTATGGTAAACTAATAGTTGTGCATCATTAGGGATAACATAAAATAAGTTAAATAACTTAAGCTTATGTGATTGTTACCTATATTAATCTGTTTTCCTATTCTGTAATGCAATTATCACATTAAATCTAAAGAAATTATTCTAGGTTATTTGATAGCTAGATCTAATTAAAGAGCTTTTTTAATTAGATACAACCTAAATAAAAATTGAGATTAACAAAGGTTGCTATTAATCTATGGTTAATAGTTTCCAGGAGAGGTACGAAAATAATGTGATGATTGATTGTGCACATTCATGCAAAAGATTAGATTGAATTGAGAACTGGATTTAAAACCCATCGATTAAGCCTAGAAATTTTGGACTGTTGATTTCATTAAGCTTTAATAGTTTAATTTTACTTTATTTTCTTCATAAGGCATAATACTTGAGTGTCCATCTAATGTTAGGGAATATGCCTCATGAATTGGTGTGCTAGTTAGAGCAATTACATCAATTATCATGACATCATAATTAAAACACGATTAACACTATATTTAGAACTCAATTCCTCATTTCATTTCATAAAGCATAATGTACATTATGGTATTACACTTCACAATCCATATATATACAACATCAAATACTATAAGAGTCTATTGCTCTTTTATACATTCTACATGAAAGAGGAATTATACAAAAACTCTATCTAACTCTTCAGTCTCAATTGACTGACCTTTGATCCATTTCTTAGGTCCAAAATGCAGTACTAGGTTTCTTCTAGAATGTCTTAGTAACTAAGTCTCCTCTGTCGTACCTAAAAAGTCACGTTGCAATTTTGATAAGTTTTATGAACTCAGTGAGCAAGCCATTATCGATGTGCTCACTTTTATAAATCACACAAACAATTCACAGACAATTCATATCATCACATAATGCACATCGCTTCATCAATCATCATATAGCATCAAATACTATTTTGTTAACTTATTTCACATTTCTCATTCATAACAATTCAAACAATTCATTTCAATCATTTAAAACATATATATCAAATGTATATATAATGCATATGTGACTCACATTCAATTATTATGTTGTTGTGGTCAAATGCATTTTTAATAGTCCCGTGTTCATTATGGATACTGGGCCAATTGATAACTATCCCGTATTCGTTGGGGATATCAGGATCATTTTACACAGTAAGCCTACGGCTTTTAATCACATTTTGAGCTTTAAGCTCTTTTTCACTGGCTACTCCGATCACAACTGTCTTTATCTGATCATGCATATCATGTAATGAAATGCATCAAATCTCATGTATTCAATCAGTCACTTTTATTCAGTTTACACATTTACTTTCTCATTTTCATCATACCTAAGTCTGACATTCAACAAATATGTTGAGTACACTTATTTCTGTTAGATTCACATACAATGAGCACTTCTAATGCAAATCTCATTCATCAAACACCTCAGACTATTTATGTATAGAATTCATCACATTCACATAAATATCAGTTAAATAATTTAAATTTAAGCAAACACAAACAATCTTAGTGAGAACATCTAGGTTACTCACAGTATGCTCAGATAGCTATTGCCTCGATGTCCTGACAGTATTTGGGTGATGTCTTTCTATTTGCACTTCTATTTCAAGCAACACATACACATTTGCACATTACTAATTTGCACAATCACATTAATACTTAGTCATACACATATGTATATATGTTATGTATAATGCATGCTTAATTTGACCATTCCAAGTATATTTCCTTAATTCACATCTCAGGATCATTTAAAATCACCATTCACTCATTCTTTTATACCTAATACACCTTACTCACTTTAATCACCTAATCCATCATCAAACTAGGTTCATTTTAGGCCTCATTCAAGCCTAAATATATCATAAGAAAGTATTTTAGCATTAATTGTCTCAAACATCACTTAAAAGACAACCTTTATCTCTTTGTACCTGCCTATGATTGTGGTGGTCCTTACCACGATCGTGATAGAACCTCGTGTAATTGGCCACGATTGTAACAGGACCTCGTGTAACTGGCCACGATCGTGACAGAACTAAAATTTTTCCAGGCCACGATCGTCGGGACTATGGAATGATAGTACCCTGCATTTTCTTCCTCATTTCTTCCACGAATTCAACATACATAATAACATCATTTACACTCCAAATTTTCCAACATTCATATACAATTATACAAATTCATTTTATATAAATCTAGCTACCATTTTGATTACATTCAACTCATAAAACTTTACTCAGTTAGTCCTTTATCATTTACTTGATCCCATTCATTCATGTAATGGTAACTCTTTCCTATATTCTTTACCTTTCCATACTATATCCAATCATAATACATTCAACAAGTCATCTCTATAGTTCATCATTTAGACTACGTAACCTCATCATCTTCTTTATTTCATCTCAATGCCATTCATAAGACAAATCCATAACTTAATGTTCAACAATCATAATAAAACAAAACATATCAATTTTTTTTCTTATCAATTTAAGAACACTATATTAGTCTTTTCTTTAACTTCCAATCTCAATCTATTTCCTCACTTAACAACCTATAATCCATGGTTTCATATTCTCTCAAAAACAAAACACAATCATATGTATTTATTCATCAAATTTCTGCGCTCATTCATTAACACAAAATAGGACATGAACACTTCTCTATATTCATCAACTTTCAACTCTCATTAAAACACCATTTTCATAACCAACCTATCTCAAAACCATCTTTAATACAACTCATAATTTATTACTCATTGTAACGCAAAATATGACATAAACCTACTTATTTTCTCATCAACGTATCATCATAATTCAAACCCTCTATCATTATCATTTAATCTCAAAATATCATCACATATGTTTATATTTAAACAACCCACGAAGATTATTATACTACTTAATTGATTTACTCAAAATTTCTTCAAAATATCGAAGAAACCCTAACTCCTTATGCTACATAATCATCATTATAAAGGTTGGAGTAGGTTAGGTTTTCTAGTGGTAAGATAATGAAGAAAACAAAAATGGAAGTAGTAAGTGATGGATGAGAACAAGGTTCAACGTGTGATGCTTACAGAAGAAAGCATCGTGAGATGAAGAAAAATGAAGAAGATGAAGATAAGAGATTAACGAAGAGATGCAAGCAAATAACAAGTGAAAGACAAATTAAAGTTGGTTTTTCAAATGTGTTAAAAGAATCCTGGGTGAGTGTGGTAACCCAAGTGACATTTGTCACCTCCCATAGTTCCACTTGGTTCCTTTTTAATGACTAGTCCATTTGTCTCTAATTTCTAATCCAATTGTCTCCTCATTTTTTTGGAACTTGTCATTAAATCATATAGTCACTTATCAATAATTTCTACTGCCATATGTCATTTATTTCTACTACAACAAATCAATTGTCTTGCTTCGTGGCATTCTTCCTAATACAAAAATACTCAAAATTTTAGAAATTTTCCAATTTTCACCAAAAATTCTAAATCAATAAATATAATCACCAAATAAAAAAATCAAGACAAAATATTCACTATTCATATCATAATCACTTTAAAATCATTTATACCCCGAAAAAATATCAATTGTGTGCATGAACAGTCATTGTAATGTGTACAAAAATCAATAATCACGTGTGTGTATGCTAATGTTATGCATGAGCATGAAATGTATTTCCTAATATCTCATTTCTATTTCTCATTTATAGTGGTCTAAGACCCTATGTCCTAACCCTCATTAATGGAAACAGGATATTACACTCTAATAAGTGTTGTAACAAAGTTTAATAAGGATTATGAGTAGTTTGTTCTATACTACCTTAATTAGGTCAATTATCATGTTTAATGTTTATTGTGAGCTATATTCTATACTTGTTATAGGGAATCTCATCTATTAATAAATAAACGCATAGTTGGATATTTATTCATTACTATGACATTATGTCTTTGGTATCTTAAGCATATATATTATGACTAGGTTGATTATTCCAACATGGATTGTGTGGTAGTCTTTTAGATAGAAAGAATGAATTTGGTGAATGTTAATTCTTAAATAATGCATTAATCCCATCATTTACTTAGAAATAAAATTGAATTGCTTTATCAAATGTCAAAGTTGAATATGTTGCAATTGGTATTTATTATGCACAAATTTTCTTCATTCTTTATGAATGTTTTATTCATCAAATGGAATTATGGGTTTGGTTTAACGAGATTTCCTCTTAATCCTTTAAGAAAAACATCAAAATAAATTTAAAATAATTTTTATTAAAGTTTTTTATAAAAGAAGTTATGTTTTGTCTTTAAAATAACTTCAAATATTTGGAAAATATTAAGACTAGAAGACTTACAATAATATGTTTAAGTTTTAGGACAACTTATGTTATGGTTTTTGACTTTTTGAATAGTTTTTATAAGGCGTCCTACCAACCAAATCCTTAAAAAATAGTTAATTAATATTTAACTAGTATTTATTTATCAATAAACTAAATAGTGATAGGTCAACTAAAGGGTAGGTCAGGTCGATCAATCTAAAAATTATAGAAAGATTTTTCCAAAATTTCAACTATATGAAATAAAGCTTTTGTCAACAAAACGTTTATTTTTTTGAAAAATGAATAGTGATTTTACTATAAATAAAACTATTTCAACATTAAAATGCGTTCATGACATTATGCCTACAATCATATATACAATATGACAAGAATAGCTAAGTTATAGTAGTACAACTGTTAACAAAAAAACAGAACACTTATTTTGTTAAACCATTATATCCATAAACTAGTCATTGTGATGACTAGATTGATAAGTAATTATTATTTAAATGTTTATTGTCTATAAATACTTGAAATTTTAGTTATTAAACATAATTATGACGTTTTTATGATTCAAGAGATATTTTCAGCATTTAAATCAATAATGCATTCATTTATGTTGGCCATAAAACATTAAGGTAAGCAAACAAAGGAAATTTGAGTTGTAATTCTTAAGCTTATATTGCAAATACTTGTACAAAGGCTCTTTTTACCTTGTGACGTTAAGAGCATAACATAAATTGCAATAGATACTTAGGGAGTGGATATGGGAAATGAGTAATAAAGGTTTTAAAATACAAAAGCTTACAATTCTCTACGTATTATCTTCCATTTGGAACCAGTAATGTTAAACATCTTATCTTGCTCCTTTAAATAGTTACATAAGTTTTTAGGTTAAGTACACTAGATTTTGTTGTGGTTAATAGGGTTAGCAATGGTCGCACCTAGCCAAACCTAAGGCTACCTAAGCCTAATTTAAAGCCCCTTATAGGTGGCCTAAGCTCGTCCTAAGCTTGCTTGGGACTTATGTTTCCTAAACATACTTCCAACTACTGAAGCATATAGAATGTTACACATGTGTTTGACCTCCTCTTGGGTCCTAGGTGCTTGCTCCTTTGAAAGTTTGATTTCATGTCTAGTAGGTGTGAAACCCCTCTTGGAATCCTACATGGCAAACTTATTAAGCATGTTCTTAATGTAGGTCAGTTGAGACAAGGCTATCTACTTGTTCTTATGATCCCTTATAAGCTTGATCCCTAGAACATAGCTAGCCTCTCCCAAATCCTTCATTAAGAACTACTCGTTCAACCATGCTTTGACCGTAGATATCATTCCTACATCATTCCCAATGAGCATAATGTCATCGACATATAGAATGAGGAAAGTAACCTTGCCTTCTTATATCCTTTTATAGACATAAGGCTCAACTAAGTTTTGTATGAATCCATAGGTTTTGATAACCTTATCAAACTTAATGTTCCAAGACCTAGATGCCTACTTAAGTCCCTTAATGAACCTTTGCAACTTGCATACCTTATGCTCATTACCTGGCTCAACGAATCCTTCTGGTTAGGCCATATAAATGGTCTCCTTAATATTCCCATTAAGAAATGTGGTCTTGAGGTCCATTTGCCATGTTTCATAATTGAAACAGGCTGCTATGGCCAAAAGTATTCTAATGGACTTGAGCATGGAAACTAGAGAAAAAGTCTCCTTATAGCCTATACACTCCTTTTGAGTATAGCCTTTAGCTACCAAACATAATTCTGACCTTGGTTCTATCTTTGTTGATTTAGGCCTTAGAACATGGCTAGGTAGCCCCAAGTCCTCAAGTGCCGCAATAAAGGTGCTCGTCCAATCCACAACTCCCTAGGTGTTTTAGGCACCGATTTGGATAAAGCAAAGTTAAGAAGATAAGTTGCCGTTTATATAGCGTATCCCCAAAGGAATTCTGGAAGGCTAGCGTAGGACATAATTGATCTTACCATTTCCAATAGATTCCTATTCCTCCTCTCAGCTACACCATTCTGTTGAGGTGTTCTGGGAGTTGACAAGTTGGAAATAATTCCATTGTCAATTAGGAATTGTTGGAACTCTCCAGATAAGTACTCACCACCTCGATCAAATTGAAGTTGTTTTAATGGCTTTCCTAGCTGCTTCTCAACTTTAGCTTTGAATTTTCTAAACCTTTCAAAGTACTCATTCTTTTTGTTCATCAAATACGGATAGCCATATTTAGAGTAATCATCTATAAAGGTTATAAAGCATTCATAACCTCCTTTAGCTTGTAAGTTCATAAGCCCACATACATCACTATGTACTAGGTCCAACGTGGATCAAATCTGTTTCCTTTGGAAGGAAATGAGACCTTGATCATCTTTTCTCAATACAAGACTCACAGGTAGGCAATAGACCATGGTCCAATCCTGTAAAGATTCCATCCTTCACTAACCTGTCAAGTCTTTTCTGATTGATATAACCCATCCTTAAGTGCCACAGATATTTTGAATTAATGCTAGAGTCATTGGATATTCTTGGTTTTATTAATTCTGTGGTGTTTAGTGAGCTTGTCATAGGTTCTATAAAGAACAATCCCTGTTTAATTACCACATTACAAATAAAATCCTTATTCTCACATATTGAAACAACATTTTCAAAATATAAGGAATAACCAGATTTTATTAAACAAAAAATAGAAATCACATTCCTTACAACCATTAGGATGTAATATACATCCTCTAATTATAACCTATGACTACTAGAAAAGTCTAAGATAACTACTCCCACTGCTTTAACCAAAACGTAGGATCTATTCACTATCTTGACTTGAAACTGGCCTTTAGGCAGTCTTTTCCTTTATTGGAACCCCTGCATAGAATTGCAAATATGGTCAGTGACTCTTGAATCTACATCCAAGAATCAGATGAATCTGCCACATTTCTAGTTCCTAACAAACTTAGGAAACCCATACATAGTTTGCAATTTAGGGTCTCTCAAGGTAGACCGTGCAGTTCCTCTTCTAATGCCTTTCTTACCATAGTGGAAACACTTTTACTTAATGTCCTCTTTGGCCGTCTTTTTTATGGGTTGAGCTTTGACCCCTTTTTGGGCCTTCCCTTTCTTTACACCCTTCTTCTTTTGCTTGCCCTTACCCTTAGGCTTAAAAAAAGAAACCACATGAGCCTCTGGCCTATTGACCCTGATACCTAATATCTCCTCCGTATTCTAGAGGGTATTAATCAACTCACTCAAGGTGTAATTCTTGGTGTTGAGATCATAGTCCAACTTAAACTGTTGAAAAGAAGAGTTTAAGCTGTTAATGATCATGATCATCTGCATTGCTGCATCCATTTCTGCCCCAAGCAACTCAGCCTCAGTAACCATAGAGATTACCTTAAGCATGTAATCCCACACCGGTTCACCAGGCTTTTGTCTAAGATTGTGAAAGGTTTGGATAGATTTCACCCTTGCAGACCTAGTCCTGACACCAAACATCTCATGTAGGTAAGAGACCATTAAATTGGCATTTTGCATGCCTATAAGTTGCTTCTGTAACATTGCACTGATAGAAGCCAGAATATAGCACTTTGTAGTCTTATTAGCATTCTGCCATCACTCATATTACTGGACTTGCTCAGGAGTTGATTTGTCACTCGGAGGTGTAGGCTCATTGTTTGTTAATACCCATGAAATTCGTTCATATTAGAGAACGATGTCAAGGTTACATCTCCATTCATTAAATTTCTCTCCATTTTCTAATTTGTTATTAGTCAAGAGCATTATGAGTGGATTCATATTGTGGTGATTATGAATGAAAATATAAATTATTAAAGAATGAACATATTACTCAAAAAAGGAACTTTGCATAAAATCATGATGCATGTATGCATGATGATAGATTTAACAAAACTTAACAAATTAAAACTTTATACGATGGTTATTTTTCTTATCTATAACAGACTAAGTGACAGTGGGCCATCTTATCCATTAAAAGAAAAATTGGGACCCTTCCACTCAAAAAGCTACAAAGCATCTTTATGCCTAACTCTTTAAAAAGCGCCATAACTTGGTCTATACATTTATCAACAGACCTACGATGGGCAAGTTATTGAAAAACCAAGTTAAGTGTACAACCATTTGATTCATCCACTAAAGGAACTTTACAAACCATACCTTGATGGGAGGTCACATTTACTACCATTGAGTAGACTTATCCTTTAGGATACCCAAACCATGCAAGATCTAGAATTCATGTCCTTCAGTAGGGAGTAACACTTCACCACATGTAAATGGGCAATCACGTGGAGACTGTGGACTCTTACATGAGCATCCTCTCCCACCCAATCTTTTTTAGTCTTTAAGTTTTAATTAATCCCATCTTGTCTAAATGCAATTTATCAACCATCCTATATTGTTTCATTCTATATCTCATACATAATGAATGCATAGCAAAACCTAGGGTTGGCCTTTTTTCTAAATTGCATAAATTCACATAATATCACATCTTATTTGCATCCATTCATCCATTCATCTCATGAATTAAAAAGCTACTTTTGGTTGTCCATCCTAGAAAATTAAAAGAAAATTACAAGGCCTTTAGGCCTAAAATTTCTTCTTGGACTTAGATCTTCTCCTTTGAACACTTTGCTCGTATGACCCGGTCCATTTGGTAAAAACGAGTTAATGGCATTTTATTTTTTATAAAAAACTGATTTGTAAATAATAAAAAAATTTCAGCATTTGAAAAAATCAAGAATTAATAGAATTTAATCAAAATAAAAATTGCCATTAACATAAAATAAAAACTGAAAACATTTACATTCTTTTCTTCAATCTTGACTTCTCCGTCTTCATAATTACATAATTTTTTACAGTACAAAAAAATAAAAATAGAAAAATTAAGATAAGAAGGAAACATGGCGATGATAGGCCACCCTCCTTGTTACAAACCAATCAAAGAAAACTTACAAGGTAATCGATTTTCTATAGACAACCAAAAGAGCAAATCAAAACATACGTAGCATATATTTTATCACATAAAACAAAATTGCAGTATACATAATTTAATATAATTGGTAACACATGCCACATATAGGAAACGAATCATGCATAATAAAACCTATCTCTGATTCCAATTGTTGCATCGAAAACAAAAACATGCTTGGTTTGGCGAAACGGTAAATTTCAAAAACTTTTTTAAAAATCACAATATAGCGGAAGCATAAATGTTGGGCCCTGAAATTTTTATTTTTATTATTATGCATGATTTAAATTATTTTGAGGTCTTAATAGATTTATTATTTTGGAGCAACTAGTATGCCAATGTTGGGAGGATTTATTGCTTGAATTGATGGAATTAAAGTATAAATGTAGTAAGAATGCATGAGGGGCAATCTTGGTAGATCACTTAAGTCTAAAGGTTATAAGGCATAAGTAGAAGGGCATAAGGATCATCTTACAATCATTAAGAGTGTAAGTTAGAAGAAGAAGTAATTGTTGTCTTGTGTGAGAAGAGAGTGTCATGGAAGAGAGGAAGAAGAAGAGAAAAAAAAGAGAAAATCTAGGTTTTGTGAAAATCTTGAAGAGTTTGAAGAATTTAAAGCTAAATCAAGTAAGTATACGCTTTACCTCTTCTTTATTGTTAGATGAAGTATAATTAGTGTTAGCTAGAAGTGAAAGACAACGTGGAATGTGGATAGGAAGTTACTGATGAATGGTGAGTAATGTTTTAATCTTTTAGGGTTAATGATTAAAGATAGATTTTGATGTATTTGTTAATGATATTGTGTTGAAATGAGCTTAGAAATGAAGTAGAAGAGGTGGTTTAAGGTTAATATGGGTTATATTTGAAAGATAGGAAGTATACAGATGAAAGAATGTCGAAAAATATCTTAGGAATGAGTTTCTGGAAAAGTTCGCGGTGGCGAACTCCAGCATGCGAACTTCTAATTTTGCCGCGGCAAAATCCATTTTTCTGCACAAACAAGTTTAGGTATTTTGGGAATAACATTTTGTGTAGTTGTCTAAATGAATTTATTTTTAATTTAGTGTAAACTAGAGACATAGGAGTATGATTTTTGTGAAGAAATGAAGTTTAAATTCAGTCTCTATAGATATCAATTTTTGGATGGAAGTTAAGTATAGAATATTGTCTCAGTATAAGGGTAGTACCAGCATGTTTGGAATATAACTTTTAGATTTCTCAACCAAATTGAATGATTTTGGTGTCATTGGAAACTTAAGACGGGGGTGATTAGCACATTTCTTCTTTTACCTGATCATAACGGTCATAGAAAAGTAGACCCGAAAGTTTAGGTTTGAAAGGATTATAGTTTAAGTTTAGCTTTTTGATTTATGAAGCCTTATGATTACGTTTGTCTGGTGGGTGAGTTGGAGGGTTATATTTGAATGCAATTGTTTGTTTAAAATGTTTGTGGATTGCAGTTTCTAAGGGTTTCACTACTGCGAAGCTAGGGTCGCCGCAGCCAAGAATGACTTACATCGCAGCGAACTTTTCTCGAAGGGTCCATGGAGATAACTCCATGGGTTCACCGTGGTGAACCCTCCCTTGCTGCCACACTAAGATTTTTGTTATATATAAATGTGATACCTTTCACTTTTCTTTCCCCCACCATCTCATGGCTGTCCTGAATACTTTTTTCTAGAAGAAAGTATTAGCACATTTCTTCTTTTACCTGACCATAACGGTCATAGAAAAGTAGACCTGAAAGTTTAGGTTTGAAAGGATTATAGTTTAAGTTTAGCTTCTTGATTTATGAAGCCTTATGAATTTCCTTTGATAGTTGTTTGAATGAGAACTTGGTTTGTGATAGGAAACCAAGCAAGCTCAATCCAAGAGCAAGAGGAAAGACAACATTGAACTTGGATTGTCAAGCGCATTAGGTGGGTAATATATTTATAGTTGTTATGTAGTATGGGCAATTTTCCTGCTTGCTCATATGTTATGTGTTAAATTGCTTGTTTTGAATTATGGAAATTGTTGAAAAATGTCATGGCACTTTTTATAAGTGAAAAGATGAGAAAGCATAAGAAGTATGAGAATATGAAAATTCATGGAAATGAATTGAGCATAAAATTGATTGTGTTTGGGCAAGAGAGGAACGTTTCATTAGTCACGTGCATGTCGACATATAGCCTTCTCTCAGCTGCCCACTTGAGGCCACAAGATCCTGAGAAATCGGACTTGTTTTGTTCACAGTATAAACTTCGATTTATCCGTTTTGTTCTACTAAATTCTCGAGCCATTTGTTGTGCATTTCATCATCGATTTGTCAAGCATGATGCATAATTGAGTGTTATGTTGTGATGGATAAATTATATGACATGTCTTTTGGGATGAAATCGTGGTAAATTTGAGTTATGAGTTTCAACTTGTTGAGTATTGAATTGTTATATATATATAATTTTGCTTGAATGTATGGCTCAATGCTAATGGTGATAACTGTATAAGCCACTGAGCTTCGTAGCTCGCCCTAATTACCTTCCACTCCTTAGGTGCAGAACGAGAAGATCGTTGATCCTTGCAAGGAATCAGAAACTCCAAGAAAGTTAGAGACTTTTGTACTAAGTTAGTGATAGCTTTATAAGCATATCAACATTGAGCATCCTTATGTATTTTGTTTTAAGTTTTGATGTGTATGATGATATGTATTTGCTCAAGCTTTTTGAATTAGTAAGGAAATGATGAATCAAAATTCTATTTGTGTATGATTACGTTTTTCTGGTGGGTGAGTTGGAGGGTTAGATTTGAATGCAATTATTTGTTTAAAATGTTTGTGGATTGCAATTTCTAAGGGTTTCGCTACTGCGAAGCCAAGGGTCGCCGCAGCCAAGAATGACTTACATGGTAGCGAACTTTTCTCGAAGGGTCCATGGAGATAACTCCATGGGTTCACCGCGGTGAACCCTCCCTTGCTGCCACACTAAGATTTTTGTTATATATAAATGTGATACCTTTCACTTTTCTTTGCCCCACCATCTCGCGGCTGTCCTGAATAGTCTTCTCGAAATTCATCTGAAGATCCGAGCCAAACATTGTTTGGTATCCGAACTAATTATTGGGCTCCAAAAACGGGGTCCAACATCTTGTGGTATCAGAGCTTAGGCTTTTTCCTTGGCTTAGAATACATAATAGTATGAATTGTGTGCTGCTTGATTATTTGTTACATTGTGAATTGATTGATTTCATTAAGTGACATGCATACCATGCATACACATAGGAAATAAGATTGAAATGTAGCTAATCATTAGTGTTTCCATTGAAGGAGTAAGATGCCACCTTGTAGAAGAACATGAGGAATTCTGCAAGGATCAGTTGCACCTGACTCTCTGCCAAGAGAGAAGAGTACTGATGAGTCAATAGCCCCAGGAAATGCTGAGGCTTCTATAGGGCGAGGTAGTGAGCCCATTTGATCGCCGACGCAAGAGTCACCTGTTCTGCAGGAGCAAGTGCCTCCACTAGATCCGAGGATGTTCCAAGCCTTTGCTCAGGCATTTGTCCAGGCCATGGGTCAGATGCCACAAACTTTTACTCTGGCCCTTGCTAAGAAAGGGAAACAGTTTGATAAGTTGAGGAAGTATGGGGCTGTAGGCTTCTATGGAACAACGGATCCGGAAAAAGCCGAGAATTTGTTGAGAAAGATCGATAGGATACTAGATCAGATGGACTGTATGGATGGTGAGAAGGTTGTGTATTCTGCTAGTTTGCTTCAGGGAGATGCTCTACATTGGTGGGAGAGTAAGCCAGGGAGCTAGATGAGACCTCCAGTGTTGGCATGGAAGGACTTCTTAGCTGCTTTTAAGAAGAAGTACCTGTCTGAGGTGTATATTCAGCAAAAGCAGAGGGAGTTTCTGAGTCTCACCCAGAGGGAGATGACAGTGAGCGAGTGTGAGCGTCGGTTTACACAATTGTCTCGGTATGTAGCTGAGATGATTATGACTGAGGAAGCTTAATGTCGTCAGTTTGAATCAAGATTACACCTAGCCATCAGAGAAAAAGTAGTGGTGTAGAACTTCGGTGACTTTCAATAGCTGGTTGAAGCGGCACCCAGAAAACATATAGAATATAAAGAGTGCTGTGAACAAAAAGAGAAAGGGGAGAGAACAACACAAGAGGGGAGGTGGTACTCCTATATCTAAGAGGAGTGCCAGGGCCTTCCCTATACAATCTGAGGAGAGGAGTAATGGTGCAAGTAGATCGAGACAGATGAGAACCATTTCTCAGTAGGCCTCAACGGCTAGAGGCAACAGAAGGGGAGAGGGAAATACATTAAATGCGATCACTGTGGGAAACTTCATAGGGGGAGTGCTACCGACTAATAGGAACTTGTTTCAATTGTAGGGAAAAAGGGCACATGGCTAGAGAGTGCCCCCAGCATGCAAGAGAGGGGAAAACTCAGATGCAAGGTTCAAAGAGAACTGAGACTGTAGGACACAAGACTACAACTAAAGTGGGCAGTTCTGATGCAACAAAAAGGGTGAATCTTTCAGGGAGACCTATGGAGCTAGCACCAGCTAGGGTGTTTACAATGACACAGGAGGATGTAGAAACTGCTCCAGAAGTTGTGACTGGTATGGTTAAATTGTTTGATGCTGATATTGTTGTTTTGATTGATCAGGGGTTCACCCACTCATTTGTTTCTTCATGTAGAACTATGTATGGTAAGAGTGTGAGCATGTTGGATACTCCTTTGATGGTGAGTATTCCAATCGGCTAGTATATTAGTATCAGTCAATTTTATAGAGACTGTGAGATCTATATTGGTGGGAAACACTTAGTGGTGGAGTTGATGCAGTTGAAAATAGATGTAATTTTGGGTATGGACACATTAGAGAAGTACAATGCCCGTCTGGATTGTGAACAGAAGACAGTGGAGTTCGAATTGGATAATGGTAGAAATGTGGTGTTTGTAGGAGACAGAAAAGCAAGCCCGCCTAGAATTGTTTCAGCTCTGACAGTAGAGAAGATGATGAGGAAAGGGTGTAAAGCATTTTTAGCCTATGTGGTAGACACGAAGGTCATTAGAGGAAATATCTGTGGTCAGGGAATTCTCGGATGTCTTTCCCGAGGAATTACCAGGACTACCACCACCTAGGGAAATTGAATTTCCCATTGAGCTTCTTCTGGGCACAACGCCAATATCAATTCTGCCTTATATAATGGCTCCGGAAGAATTGAAGGAGCTTAAGGAGAAATTGGAAGAGTTATTGGAGAAAGTTTACATTAGGTCGAGCTCTTCACATTGGGGAGCTCCGGTCCTTTTTGTGAAGAAGAAAGATGGATCGTTGAGGATGTATGTGGATTATAGGAAGCTCAATCATGTCATCATAAAGAATAGATATCCACTTCCACGCATAGATGATTTGTTTGATCAATTGCAAGGGGCAAAAGTCTTCTCTAAGATAGACTTGAAATCAAGTTATCACCAGTTGAGGATAAAAGAGTCTGATGTATCAAAGACTGCTTTCAGAACACGATATGGGCATTTTGAGTTTTTAGTTATGCCTTTTGAATTAGCTTATAACCATGATTACAGGTTAAATCGGATTATCGATCCTCATTTGATTTGGGTAGTCATAACGTTTTGCTAGAGGCCACTTATGACTTATGGGCCTTGAAGTGTGATCAAGCCCATTGCCAACATCAAATGAGCCTACAGGG
>JANZXR010377957.1:0-18136 GCA_027575705.1 Erythroxylum echinodendron
GAGCAAAGCTCTACGTGGAAGCACTTCTAACTGGCATCTCAAGTCACAATGCCTTTATCTGAGCATGCATTTTATGACATGAATCAAACATCGAATAGATCACTCACAATCTCATACAATGTTCAGATGATGGTTCCGTAATCATCAGACCTCATTCCGGCATTCAACTATCATTAAGAAGCAAAAGTCAAGTTTAGATCACATCAAAACACTCCCAATACATGCCCAACTATTAACTCCTTGGACCTCAGGTTCGGAATCCAGAAACAGCACACAACAGTCGTATAGATGAGGTAGAACTTATCATCTTTCATACCTATACAAGTTTTATACATCGTTGTCATTGTTGTTATTCTTCCAACACGAAAATATCATTTATACGACTTTCTTTTTAACCCTAGAACACTAAATTGCTCAAAAAGCTAAAAATCACATAAATGATAGACTTATAGACTACTATCCATACTTGTGTATTATTTATGCATTTCCTTTCTTCCGCGTTCGCTTTTCGATTTAACCAACATCCAGAACCCTCATATCTATTCTCTACACTATGAGTCCCTTTTTATGCAATTATTTATATCCAACATGCACATGCTTATTTACATAGTAGAAACGACATTATAACCACTTACTCACTTAGCAAGTACTCTAACACTGAAATAGATATCAGCACCACAAAGCCTGCTAGATATCTATTCGGTGGCGAAGGTCAGGGAAGAGAATCGCAATGTGAAGTGGTTCAGTCAGAAATCGGAACTATGGTAGATGCTTCCTAACTTAAACAATATAATGCGTGAGTCCATTCCATGTCCCTCACGTGTACTATTTATCTCCACTGACTCACTATTTGTCATAATTACAACCTATAGTAGAGTCTTCCTAACTTAAACAACATTATACATGGGTCCATTATTTGTCCCTCACGTATGCTATTTATCTCCACTGACTCACCATTTGTCATAATTACAATTTGTCATACTTACCCGGAAATTCCAAATGAAAGCATGTACAATTGTATGAATGTGCCAAACAATATGTCATAACTTATGTCTAACGTTCATTTATCTTAAGTCATATAAAATGTCTCACAATTAATTTTTCTAGCCATATGTATAGGTAACAGGGTGTTACACATTTACTTCTATTCAATTAGACAAGGAAATAATCAAATTTCTATAAATATTTGGTGAAAGTATCTAGTTATGTCAAAAGAAAAGAGTTTACCTTCAATGTAGACAACCTCATCTGGATCATTTGGTATCTTGTCAGTCTATGTAACTTTAATCATTGGATGATATACCCTTTTCTTTATTTTGGGATGAGATGAGTGCTGACTATTTTCATACATGTTTTCTTTGTCTATATTTTCTACCCCTTCAGAAGAATACCTAGGAAGTTGTTGTGCTAGTCTTGAAGAGCCAATTGGTTTTACAATTTCAGTAGGTTGAGGAGGTTTCACTGGGGCTACTATACACTGGGTTTTAGGGGCTCCTGATCTACCAATTGTTGAACCTTTAGTAACTAGAGTTGCTCTTACTAGACCTGATTTTGGAGGAACTTCTATATCTTGGGTTACTGGCAGGTTTGTAATTGATGGAACATGATCTTTAGCATGTTGTGAAGGCCCTGATTGGGACAACATTGCTATAACTTCAGGCATAATATGTGGCTTCAAGGTTATGGGCAGGTGATCTTTTGATGTTATTTTCATTGGTGGAAATGGTCCAAATGGTGGAGCAACATGTTTTTATGGTTGAGAGGAGAATGGATATGCTGCTTGTGTTTTTTATGGTTGTGATTGTAATGTTGGTTTCTTTGATAGTTGAAAAGATGATGACACACCCACTGGTCATGTTTTTGGCTGCTAACAAGGCATAGAAGAGCTTGGTACTACTAATTTTGTTTCTTGAGATGGTGCAGAACCTGAAGTCCCAAGTAAAACCCATATCCTCTTACTTTGGAAATTCATGATCCTCCACTAAGTAAAACCTGTCCAAAAAAAGAAAAAAATCACTCAATAGATAATTACAATAGAAAAAGTTCAAAATGTTGCAAAAGAGAGAAAAGAAAGGAAATTATACACAATTAAGAAATTATTAATAGTCACATATACACTAAAAAATAGGCCAATAACAAAATTTAAAGTTTCATAAACCATAAGATCACAATTACTAGACTATGGATCATCTCCTAGATCATACATTATAAGAAAATTTTGGTTTAGCGACAGATATTACTAACGAAAAACCTAAACATTCCGTCGGCAAGACAGGTTAGCGATGAAATTTTCTGACACACCAAGGTGTTGGTAATACGACTGTAGGTAATAATTTTTGATGAATAACAGAATGTTCGTCGGTAAATTTACTGACAGACAATTTATGTAACCTTTGGTGAATATACCAATGGTTTTTGTATGCTCGACCGTCGGTAAATTATAGATGGTCAAATTTGTCCTTCAGAATATTTATAGATGGTATTGATTATTCCGTCAGTAAGTTTAACATTACTTACGGTTATGGTTGTCCTATCGGTGACTATATCAATGGTTATTCTGCGTCAAATCCTGTCAGTAAATTTAGCAACATAATTGGTTATTCTGTCTGTTACTTAATGTCAAAATTACAAATGGTTTGTTGTTTTCCGTCGGTAAATGAAGTTGATTTTACCAATGCACTCTTATTTTCGTCGATAAATTAAATCAAATTAAAAAAATTTCGTCATTAAATTTTATTTGATGATCTTATGATTAATGGATAATTTAAACAATTATGAATTACCTATGCATAATATTTTAATTTGTTTATACATTTAATTTGTTTAAGCAAAAAGTTGATTGATGATATAAAGTTAAAATTATCTTAATTGAAAATAAAAACATTAAATTGTACATAATAAGTATTTGTAATTCAAATGAAATGACTACAAATAAACTATTGATTTGGTGACTGCGGACGTTGTGATTGCTGCAATGAGGTGCTACCCCTCCCTTCAGCTCATCCATCTCATTACAGAGCTGAGCTATGTACTCCATCGACTATTGCAACTGAGTTTTTAATGTCTGTACTGTGCTTCGAAGCTCATAGACTTCATTGGCTATGGACTGCCTACTAGATGCTGCTGTATTGGAGGTAGAGGATTGCGAATAACATGTGTTTTCAAATGAACCTAAGTCGAATATCCTTTCACGACAATCCCTACCACCTACTTTATGAGAATAGGTTTGACTCTTATCAACATCTTCAGACTGCTGAGACTGTCGTTGAATGCTTTTTTACAATTGTTCCTATCAGAAGGTAATATTTATATTAGTAAGTGATAATTATTTAGCATTAATATTAAACCATAAATTTCACATACATTTAGTTCTCTATATCGGGTGTTGATGAATGTCACATCGTCATGTTTCTTAATGTGAGTATGTAAAAAGAGCTGACAGGGTGTAGGCCTCACGGCTATAGACTTTTCCTGTATAAGAATAAAATGTTAAATTGAAATACAACAAAGTAAAAAAATCAGAATATAAATGTAAAGTGTAGATACTTACAAGTCTCCCTGCATGTCATGGTGGGTAATAGATCCTCCCGTATGTACAGGAAGAGACTCTCCCCCCAGTCCTCCACGTCTGTTGGTAGAATTATGCTCTGAAATGGGCATTGCCCCAGGTGATGTCCAATGCTACTACCAACGACTCAATATTTGTTCAGAAATATAAGGCAGTCGTACGCCAGCCTTGTGTATCGCACCAACAAAGTCACGATAATGTGTATGTGCTCGTCTCTCCTATACTTTATAAATGACCGCGTCAAATTCAGAATCTAAAAAAATCTTTCTAAAAAAGGAAAAACATTCGATAAATACTTATAATGTAATAACATTTATCTAATTAATGTATAAAATTAATTAAAAAGAAAATAATATTTTTTTGTACGTCAAACTCCTAATAGTAAAATTCCTTTGTGGCATGAGAGACATTCTTCCATACATAACCCTCAAGATCAATCTTCTCCTTTAATTTGGATGTCATGTTTCTTGAGCATAGTCTAGACGGAATCAACCTAATACAAAAAAGAAATTATTTACCTTTTTTAAAATTTAAAGCTATAATTTAATTATAAACATATAGTGTTTCCTATATTTTCACTTACAGATTATTGACAATAGTGACGTAAGTTCTTTCGTCAGGTCCCTCAGGTCCAGGCTGGCAGCCGTCTCCTTCGTCTGTATTGTTTAACCCTGATATCTTTATTGACATAAGGGTAGTGGATGATGTAGGGGTGGTGGATGGTGTAGTAGTAGGTTCAAAAGGTGATGCCTCATCTGTAAGTGTAGTAGTTGAAAGGCGAGGAGGTGATTTAATTCCAGTTGTAGAATGTGATGCTTCACCTGGATAGTAAGTAGCCTTGAATCATTGTCTGAACCTTGGTTACATTATATCCTATTTTTTTATTGGTGGCATATTTCAACCTCAAATTAATATATGATTGAATTTTCTATAGTAAAAGGTTCTTTGGTAGGCATAGAGAACAACAAGGATGACAACGACAGAGAAAAATAAATATCCAAATGTAATGGAGGAGGGGGAAGGGGAGGGGCTATGATAGTTTTATGTTAAACAAAAATGATGTTATTTGGTGAGGGGCTATGATAGTTTTATGTTAAATGAAAATGATGTTATTTGGTGTTAAACCAAATGACGTCATTTTTGTTTTATTAAAAATGTTGAAGCCAAAGCAAACGATGACGTTTACCTATTAAAATTTACTGACAGAAAAGTATTCTGTTGGTAAAAAAATCCACCAGGCATTCCTGCTAAGCATTCCCGCCTTCTTTACCAATGATAATTTTCTTCTGTCGCTATATTTTGTCAAAAAATTGTTTGGGAAATATTCCTGAATTGTTTTAATGGCAATCTGAGATTAGCTATTCATCTTCTTGTCTTATGTGCTTTGATCAATCCATGTCTTGTAATAGCCAGTACTAAGAGGGTTTGACCTAGTCTTATCCTCGAGTTTGAATTATGCTACCAATTTGAGACAAAACTGACAAGTCAACTGTGAATTTAGTTTACACCACTTGAAAGAATTTTAAAAAAACTAAGTTATCACCACCTCAAGAAAGAATAATGAAAAGAAACGAAGTAACCTTTCTCCTAATTTCACTTGTACAAATAACACCCCTAAAGCATGTCGCATCCCTAAATAGCCTAGGACCAAGTAGTTGACATTATAACATTACAAGAACATGTGAACCAATTGTTGCAAAGGTAATAAGCAAATAAAAGGAACCAGCTCGCATCTAGCAACCACTATCAGAAGAAGAAACATTCATACCTTACAATCCTACACCCCAAGCCTATACTTTTTAACTACCACTATGAGGAACCTTGTTAACATTTTGTAATCCTATACCTCAGATACATTTAGTAAATCTTAAGCCTCAACTTTAACAAAGACAAAAGCCATATGCTAGTCTAAATAGGTTTAAATTCACAAGCTTAATGGCTCTCCACTATCTATAGTTTGAAGATAAAAATTCTCCCATTCATATATCTAGGAATTTCTATCTTAACCAAAAGGCCAACATATGATGATTTTCAAGCCTTGTTTGATATGTTTCGTAGGAGAAGTGGTCACTAGTGTAATAAAAACTTGATTTATGCAAGGGGATATAATTAATCAAATCTATAATAAAAAATCTACATATCTATTGGATCTTGCATATAGTACTACCGAAGAACCTCACAAACAACATTTGAGAAAATGATCAGAAACTTTCTATAGAGTAGGGATGCTTATAAAAAAACCTTATGCCAAAGTCATTAGACTAATATTAGAGTGCTTAGAATAAGAAGGAGGACTAGGTGTATATGGCCAATACAAATCACCAATAAAGTGTTCGAGACTCCTCATAAATAAGTAAATTATTTAGATGCGATGAGTTCACTCACACTATTTAGAGAATCAATGCTTATAGGAAATCAATTTGAGTTTTGAGTCTTTTTAGACCATGATGTAAATATTTAAGCTAAAGGAAAAGCTCTATTGGAAAATTAAGCATAAAATTAGCAATGGATGAATCATATGACTTTAGTTCGATAATTAAAGTGAAAAAGGTCCTTTGTACCTATTCCCTAAATCATTTCTCCTATGGCACATGTTAAACCTTAAAACTAAGCTCAAAGAAGTTATATGAGGCAACGAATGACACATTAAGTTCCAAGGCTTATCCATTATTCAATAAAATCCATTTAGAAACATCCTAAGCTAATATCTAAAGCACAATTGGGTGACAAAGACATGCATATGGATTATTCACTAGTAATTCTTGTTACTAAGTGTTTAGGAATCAAGCAACCAAGTGAAATGGAGTATGCTGATGTGGTTTAGAAAATTCCCCTAAGATATTAAACAAAGTAAATGGAGTAAGCTAATGTGTAAGATATAAAATAAAGTAAATGGAGTAAACTAATGTGGTTCAAGCAAATTTAAGCAAATGGAGTAAGCTAATGTACTTTTATTAAGTTATATTGGCACAACTTTGTAATGCTTCCTTTGTTTACTTTCAAGGCTTATCAATGAATTATGTTAAATTTTCAATAAAAATTCCCTAAGATATCCTTTATCTTATAGCTTTCCATCTGAAATAGACTAAGCACTTTAAATAGAATCAGAGCTTTTAAAGCACAAATCCAATATACAAGCTATATAATATAAAGCTTGAGTAAATATATCATCTCTCTTTTAAGTGTAACTGCACTAAAAGGTTATGTCTAAGAATTTAAAAATCTTGTAACCACTAATACAATTAAGAGGATTAGCTGAAAATAACATCATCGCAGACACATCATCTGAAAGAAGAGGATTACAATATTTTTAAGATTACCTTCAGATTTGATACCTATGATGGCATACAAAGACATTTTAATTATGTGTATTGTCATAAGGAACTTTTTGACAATCAATGGTGCATCTAATTATATAAAATGAAAAGAATTTTCTTCCACATTAACTTATTTTTATAGTCTACTCCTTACATTAATAGTTACTTTCTGATAACTAGTTACAAGGTTCGTCTGAAATTTTCCAACAGTAGGTGTAGACTCATGACTCAACAATACCAAAAGCAGATGCAATGACGATGGCAAGGATGCGCGATGGCACGAGAGATGGAGGGGGGGTTCGGTAGTGACAAAGATGAGGACACTGGGATGCCAATGATGGTGGTATGATGAGGATGCACGGTGGAATGATAAGGATGCACAGTGGGACGGTAAGGATGCAAGGATGGAAGGCGAAGACGGAGGAGATAGAAGAGAGAAGAAAAAATTAGCTGCGATGGAGGAGGACAAAAACCAAATGACGTCATTTTCGTTTAACCTAAAACTACCTTAAACTCCCCGTCCCCCACCCAAACAAAATGAAGTCATTTTCGTTTTATTAACAATGTTGAAGCCGAAGCAAACGACTTTATTTACTCTAAAATTTACCAACGGACATATAATCCATCAGTAAATTACCGACAGTAATTTCCTTCTGTCACTATATTCTGTCGAAATATTTGTCGAGATAATTTTCCTCCATATTTACCGAAGGATACTTTTATCATCGCAAAATGAAATTTTTCCTGTTAATTTTACCGAAAAAAAATGATTGTCCATTAGTAATTTGCTATGGTTTTGTTTCTGATGGTAATTTTCCATCGCTAATTAAAATTGTTTTCTAATCATAGAATACAAAAAAAATGAAGTAATCAAATACCCAAATTAACTTTCATCCAATATACAAAAAAACACATGACAGTGTCTAGAAAAATACCTCCATCGAAGGAAACGATAATAGTGGCCGGAGAAGACAAACGTCAATGAGCAGAAGAGGAGTCCACGACAGAGACACTAAAGAGAAGAAAATCACACGAGAGGAGAGACGATGAAGTAGACGAAGAAGAAGACCTAGGTGGGTAAAAGAAAACGATGTCGTTTAGTGTTAAACCAAATGACGTCGTTTTCATTTACTTTAAAACGCTAAAGCCGAAGCAGACGACGACGTTTACCTTGAAAATTTTCTGAGGGACAAATTTTCATTGGTAAGCTCAAAACTTATTTATTCTGCCAACAATTCCCACAACTGACGGGAATTTTATACCATTGCTGAAGTTCGTTGTAAAATTTTTCAGGATGATTTCTCTCTATATTTACCGACAGATTTTACATCTCTAAACGAAAATTTTCTCGTCAATGTTACTGACAGAAATTGATTTTTCGTTAGTAATTTACGATGGTTTAGTTTTTATCGGTAATCTTCCATCACTAATTCCTACTTTTCTTGTAGTGATATAAATCCCTTGGCTTAGCTTCAATAACATGATGCCAACCCTTCTCTTTTTCATCGGCGACATAGAAAACTTATCTTTCTTGACTGGAAATAATAGATGGCTCATCTTTTAAGAACCGACCCATGTGGATTAACTTAGAAAAGTTAACACAGGGTTCATTATTTCTATCTAGTTTTACCCCTTTAACTAAGTCCACCCAATCACAATAAAAAACAGCTACCCTATATGTTCCATTGTAATTTACTTCAAAAATATCAGCCAATTTTCCATAATATTTTTCTCCATCTGCGACCACCATTACTTCACTATTTTATGTCTTCCTGGTTCTTTCGAGAGTAGTTGTATTGAACTTAATGCCGTTCACCACATAGCCCTTTACTCTTGCTGCAAAAGGAGTCAGACCATAAGCTAAGGCTTTTATCAACCTTCCTTCTTGAGTGTCTACATTAATCTTGCATACCTATCAAAAATGTTTTTGTGAACTCATTAACGCATAATCAAATATCATTCAATCACAAGATTTAAACAAAAAAATACTCTCTCTCTCTCTCTCTCTATATATATATATATATATATATATATATAAATGGATAACTTGTGATTTGAACAAATTTGAAAATTCATCAGCCTTTCATTTGTTTACCAAAGCTTTATCAACTCTAATTCTCTCTCTGCTTTTGATATCCGAACACACTTTATATAGTGAAGGATATTTAGTACTTTTAGTGATATCCAAATTAAATAAAAGTAGTCAACCATACAATTTAGCATATAAGATTAACACTTACTCATAAAATGGCTTCAATAATTCCTTAAATTAGATGAGCACATAACGATGTATTTGTGCCAAATTTCAATTAGGCATATGAGTGATTTTTCTGCCCTATTGCTCGACCACCATAATTAAGCAAATACCGTCCTAACTGAGGATTATCATCATCATTCCTATGTGCTCAATTGAAAATAGTCACAACATCTTCTAGGTAACAGTGTCCTCAAGAATATAACCCTTAATAATGGAACCTTCTAACTGAGCTTTATTTCTAATGTATGTTTTTAGATGGGCCAAATACCTTTTATATAAGTTAATATATAGTTAGCTAATATTGTAAAAAAGGATAAGATGGCATTAAAACAAAAAAAACACGTTATTTAAAAAAAATAATACTAACCTTTCAATTGGATACATCCATCTATAGTGTACGGGTTCACCAAGCTCAATGTCCGTCACTAAATGAATCAGTAAATGGGCCATGATCGAAAAAAGGGAGGAAGAAATTTAATCTCTATGTGGCAAAGTATTTCTATGATATTTGATTGTAAAGCATCCAAATGTTTAGGATCAAGGCATCTGGAACATAGAGATTTAAAGAATAAAGGCAAATTATAAAGGAGGTCAGCCACTTGTGAGGACTGGGATGCTTTCAATGCCACTGAAAGGATTTCTTGCATTAGAATATGATTGTCATGACTCTTGAGATTTATAAGCTTTTTGTTTTTCATGTTCACACATCTAGAGAGGTTGGATCCATATCTATCCGGGACTTTCAGATTCTACAATACTTTCGGAAATAACCCCTTATCCTTAGGTGAAATACAATATGGAGCTGCTAGCATGAATAAGTCACCATCTTCTTGATCTTTGAGCCAAATATGGGGCTTCATATTCCTCTTCTCAAGGAATATGTGAGCTTTCACATCATCTCTGGTCTTACCATATAATTCATAAGGGTTACAAGTAGATTATCACACATTCTTCTCTATATGCATGACATCTAAGTTATGATGAAGAAGGTTGTGCTCCCAATAAGGCAAGTCATAAAATATGCTCCTTTTGGTCCAAAGAATCTTATCCTCACTCATATTCACCTCACCAATCGTTATACCTCTATGATGTCTCTTCTTTTTTTCGAGGTTTTAACCATTTTACCAATCTTTTCTTACTCTCTCAAGACGTCAGAACTAGATGCAGCATTTGAAGCATGGCTATGCTCTTCAGAGCCATCAAATAAGTCACCACGAAACCTGAAAGGATGATCATGAGCCAACCATTTACAATGCCTAATATAACATATCTTGTTCCTAATCCTAATTGAGGGTGTTGAGTAAGTACATAATAATGGGCAAGCATTAAAGCCCTTTGCACTCCATCCAGACAATATGGAATAAGTTGGAAAGTCATTGATGGTCCACATTAGAGTAGCTTGCATCTTGAATTCTTCCTTGGTATATAAGTCAAATGCATCAACACCTTCCCATAATAACTTCAAATCATGCACTAAAGGTTGCAAATATACATCAATATTATTTCCTGGTCCATTTCTACCAGGAATAATTATGGAAAAAATGAACGAGGATGCTTTCATACATGCCCATGGTAGTAAATTATAAGGGATTAAGATCACTGGTCATGTGCTATAGGTAGTGTTTATGAGATGATATGGATTGAACCTATCACTAGCCAAACTTAGCCTAACACTTCGAGGATCACATGCAAATTCAGGATATCGAGCATTGAATTTCCTCCAAGCTAATGCATAAACCAGATGCCTTAGAAATCCATCTTTTTTTCTTTCCTTATCATGCCATCTCATGTCTTCGGCTATCTTAGATAACATATAAATCCTCTTTAATCTCTGAATCAAAGGAAAGTATCTCATCACTTTAGCTAGAATGTTCTTTTTATCATTCTTCCACCTTGAGACGTGACATGAAGGGAAAAAATTTTCCCTTCACTTTTCACCCTAATATAATATACAATCATTTGTACAAGCATGTATCTTTTTATATCCAAGACCCAAATATGTTATAAGTTTCTTAGATTGATAGTACGAGGAAGGAAAATCAGTTATTATGGAAACGCATCAATTCAAAGATTAAGCAACATCAAGAAAGGCTTATCTGGCTAATTAAACATACAATTGATGTGAAAAAGGTGTAAAAGAGTGAGTGGTACATCTTTCATAAAGCTCTTCACATGAAGCATCAAGTATCTTCTTAAACTTAGCCTCTTCCTCACTAGTGAATATGTTAGGTTCTTTATCATAGGGATATTGGCCAAACCAGGGTCATCCATCATGCCATCAGTATCTAGTTGCTCATAGGGTTCAGAGATAGGTTCACCTTCACAAGGAATACTAAATCCAATATCATACCTCAATAACCTTACAACATCATCTTGGCCTATCAATTTGAGGTGATCAGGCATTATAATAGTACGACCCATTTGTTTAGCAACATTTTCAGCAAGAGTGTTTGGCCCATGAAATATCCAATCTTTATAGTCTTGTAAAATCCTTTAAACAAAATATGACTTTCTACCTCCTCTAGCGAGAATAATTTCTTCCCATATAGTTGACAAACATTACAAGGACATCTAATCTTCCCATTCTGTGCACCTTGTTTTGCAAATTCCATGAAATCATAAATCCTTTAAATATAAGATTCGCTATTTCTTGGTTAATTTATCCAACTCTTATCCATACCTGTGGACATTGATCCTACAGATTAGCAAGTGTCAACCTTAACATATATTTTCTAAAAATACAAACAAACAAATAGATTACGATTTCATACCCATCGACATTTCTATTCCTAGAAATAAATGAATGGAAAATCAAACGCATAAAATTAATGAACGATAAAAAAAACAATTAGCTAATATGGGACCAAAATCATTAACTACAATGAAAAGATCTTCAATGAAAAGTCTAGTCATTAGTCATTTAGCAAGATCAGAGGACCAAAATCATCAACTACAATGAAAATATCTTCAAATTTGAGCTCTAAATGAAGATCAAAATCTTTTGAAAAATTCAAACGTCAGAAAAATCAACAAGACAAGGAAAACCAAATTCACAATGAGGAAAATTAATGTGACAAAATCTCAGATATGAACATTAATTAAACCAAAAACAATGGATAAAGTGCAATTTAATTTCGTAATTGACCAAAACTAAGGTGCATGACTCAAAAACTAGAACCCATAATAAAAGTAACAGATCATGAGAACCAAAAGACCATAAAATTTGAACTATTTAACTATCTGAACCAGATAGAGGTATGACAATCAATGAATAGACCACATTAAAAGTTAACCAACCATGTTCCATATTCGAACTCCTCACATTTATGAAGAGTTTAATTTGGATATTTTAGAATCTATTTTAAAATCACCCCACTATCACATGATTCCTCTTCTCTAGACATACACTAAAGAATCAACAAACCTATAGAAACAGAGTAAAAAGAATGTAATGTAGAGAATGTAGGACAAAAAGAAAGAAATAGCAAGATCTATTTCTGAATTTCTGAAAAGAAAAATAAAAAATCTATGGCAAAGCTCTGGAGAAGAACCGTAGCTGTTGGGCCCCGATTCCTTTTTCTCACTAAATAAGCATGTGCTCAATTTATTTTGAGATTGAGTTTGATTAATTTGTTTTAGTTAGGATTTAATTAGAATGTTTATGGGTGGAGGAATTTATTTCTTAGATTGATGGAATTAAAAGGAGAAATTAAGATTAAGTTAGAGAATTTTATGGTGTTAGTTAAATTAAAAGAGCAAGATTATCTAAGGACAATTTGGGAAGATCATTTAAGTTGTTAAAGGTTAAGGCTTATAAGTAGGGGTATTTAGGTCATTTTAGTTTATTGTAAAATAAAGAAAGAAAGAAAAGCTTAGTTTTGTCTTGTAGAAAGAAGACAACAAATTTTGCAAAGAAAAGAAAAAGAGTGAGTTTCGGTTGAGAGTGAGGAGAAGAAGAGAAGAAGAAAAAGTAAGGGTTTCATCCTTCCTTACTTTAAAAGGTGTTTTTGAGAGTTTAACAAGAAGGAAAAAAAGAAAGAGGAAGGTTTAATCTTCCATTAGTGACAAGGAGCAAAATTCGTGGGTGGAATTTTAAGGTGAGTTTTGTCTAAATAATTTCGAATTTTTGATGGATTTTGATTCAAATGGCTTAGGGAAAAGCATGGGTATGTTCATTCTAGAATTTATTTCATGCTTTTGATTTCTTAGGTTTTCTAATTTTAAATCTCTAGAGATTTGGGGTTTTTGTGTTTTTGAAGAAGAACAAGTAAGGCAAGGGAAGCTAGAGGAAAGGCCACTTGAACAAGCCTAAAGAAAAAAAGGATTTAAGGTGGCTGACATTTTAATAATTGAGTAAATAAGCTCATTGAGTTTCTTTCCATAAATGCAATTTAATGCTTTCCCACAACTTTGAAATTTTGCATTTATTACTTTTAAGATGGTTTGAAATCCTTACCATGTGTCTTTTGTGTGTAAATGAATTGTGGAAATATTTTCATTTGGTATGACATGTGAAAAAAAATGTGAAAGTGATCTTTGAAAAGAATTTATGTTATAAACTTTTCTTCCAGAATAGTGCCATTTTGGCCGATATATGTGAAAATTATGAAATGCATGCTTACATAGGTTTGTGGTGGTCCCTTAAGAGTCAAGTGCACTTGTTTGTCTATAGGCTTATCCCGCCTACCCGCTAGTGGCATGAAGATCCTCACGAACTCCCATAAGTTCACGGCTACACATGACCGCTTCGCGAGAATGTGTAGTACGTTCTGTTTTGGACCCACCCGAACCAATTTTGATGTGTTTATTGAATTATAAATTGTCATCGTGAATGGCTTGATAAGCTGAAAATATTGGAAACAAAATGTGACATGGTTGATCAATGTTGAATTTTCTTTGAGATAAATGATTAAAGGATTTTTGCTTGTTCTTGGTTATTAACGTGTTACCCATAAGCCGTCGATCTCACACCCCTTCTTCCCTTCCCATCCACAGGCGATGAGCAAGAAAACGAGTGACTGTATCGGGGACAAGGCATCACTCCTAATTATTTTTGTTTTTGAAGTTGTATTTTTGTAACAAAGCTTTAGTTGCATTTTTGGAGCAAAATTTACTGTTCAAATAGTCTTCTTATATTCTAAAATTTTTGAGACTTTGGTGTATTGGGATAAGAAAATGCCCACTAAAGCTTTGTAGGAATACATTTTATGATATTAGTGAAAGACATGCAGATTTCATAGAAATTGTGTTATTGTTTCCATCGGATTTCTTTTTGTGTGTTGCAACTTTTCATAAGGATAGATTTTGTGTGTACTGTTTTTTAGGCCAATTCTGGACTGATTTGGATCAAATTGGGTTAAGTAATCTTGTTGTAAGTTATAGAGGATTTTCGTAGCTTTTCAATGATGCATCATGTACATGGAACTTGTGGATTTTCCTTTTATCTTTCTGATGTTATCAAGTATGTGATTTATGGCCCATACAATGGAAAGTTATGATGTCTAGAAATTCTGTTATTATTTAAGGTGTTTTTTTTTGCAGATAGTTCTTTTGCAGTGGTTTTTAATGCCATTAGAGAACAATTTCGTTTTTGTATCCTTCATGAAAGTTGTAGAGCTTCCTTTTAGCTTCATGAAAGTTGGCGAGGGTTAGCCTCGCAGCTCCTCGCGGTCCCGAGCACGCGCATCCAGCGCACGCATTGGGACTGCGAGGCGGTCATGAGAGCAGGCATGGTTAGCCACGCAGCTCCTCGCGAATGCGAGATGGTCGCGGTCGAGAGCACGTAGTGTGCGTCCCACAATCGCGAGGCAGTTGTGAGCGCGTGCATCTAGCGTGCGTCTCACGATCACGAGGGCTCGCGAGCACGCGCATCCAGCCTTTATTTTTGCACGCGAGTGCAAGTGTTTAGCAGCGCCTCTCGCAGTGCGACGCGGCTTATGTCAATTTTCTAATTTTCAATTTTTCTAATTTCTTTTCTTTTTGGATTTTTGACCTCTCTCCGCTCTTTTGGCCAAAACTTTTTCTTCCGACCTCTGATTGACCTGATTTTTGAAGCCTTAGTTTTCTAAGACATTTTTCTACCTCTCCATACAATTTATAATTTTTGATATTATTTTTGAAATTTAGGGATTAAGTCAAAGTGAAAGGAATCAGATATTTTCTGAACCAAATGAGTGTTTTGATGTTGCTAGATTGAAATTCCTTTAGGGTCTACCATTAATTCTGATCGGAGGTAAGTGAAATGAATTTGTTTTTGAGGTTTGACCTGGTGGGGAATTCCCCCCTTGTGGGATGCGCATCCAGATGTCACGTAGGACGTCAGGCACGCAACTCGCCAGGATGGGGTTACAGCACTTATGGTATCAGAGAGACTAGGTTTATGCAAATTTTATTTTTTTTATTTGCATTATTTGCATTATGTTAAATTTTTTTTACATGATTTATATCGTTTTGCACACTTTACAAATTATTTTGCATGAACTAAAGATTTTCCATAGTTCTATCTTGAAGGAGTGACTATGCCACCTCGGATTAGAACTCGAGGAGCTTTGCCCCGATTTAGCTCTCGCTGGGAGAGCACGGATGAATCTCATGTCCCACAAGATGCGGGGACATACTATGCTCCTGGATCAGAGGCACCTAGTGTGCAATATGAGGTGCCACCGCCTCCTCCTTCTATGCCTCCAATGGACCCGCAGTTCTTTCAAGCTTTTGCCCAGGCCTTTACTTATGCTATGGGCCAAGGGTCACAGGCTCCGGTGCCAGCTCCAGTGGTTAGGGGCGGGCAGTATGACAAGATTCGTAAGTACGGAGCGGTGGATTTTAATGGAACCACCAATCCAGAAGAGGATGAAGCATGGCTGAAGAGGACAGAGAGGGTCCTAGTACAGATGAAGTGCACCGATGAAGGAAGCTGGATTATACAGTCAGCTTACTGCAGGGGGATGCTCTCCACTGGTGGGAATCAGTGCCCCATAGTTAGGCTATGCCTCCAGTGCTGACATGGAGGGATTTTGGGGAGTTGTTTACGAAGAAGTAACTCTCCCGGGTTTATATCCAAGAGAAGGCCAGGGAGTTTCTGAATCTGACTCAAAGGGATATGAGCGTGAGCGAGTATGAGCTGAAGTTCACCCAACTATCTAGATATGCAACTCATATTGTGGCCAATGAAGAAGACAAGTGCTGCAAGTTTGAGGAAGGTCTCTATATGGTAATTAAGGAGAAGGTACTTATTCATAATTTCTATGATTATCAGCAGTTGGTAGATGCTGCACTCCAGGCTGAAAAGGTAGAGAATATTAAGCAGGAGGTGAGTAGAAAGAGAAAGAGTAGAGAGCAGTCATCCAGAAAAGGGAGGAGTGCTCTGACAGCTGACAGGGGTGAGAGGAGCTCCCGCACTCAGGGTCAGGGTGGTAGTAATGCCCCTTATCTGAGCAAGCAATCTAAGGCAGTGTCACGACAGGCCTGCTCAGTGGGAGGAAATAGCAGAGCAGAGAGGAGCAGAAATTTGAACTCCAAATGTGAGCATTATGGGAAGCTGCACAGGGGTGAGTGCTACAAATTGCTGGGAGCATGTTTTCGGTATGGAGAAAAGGGGCATATGATCAAGGACTGTCCTCAGATGTCTAGAGGGGAGGGGTCACAGGTACAAGCCCCAAAAAGAGTAGAAACCGTGGGAACCAGGCCAGTTGCTGGGGTGGGTAATTCTGGATCAGTAAAGAAACCTATTCCTCCAGGGAGACCGAGGGGTCAAGCACAGGCTAGGGTGTTTGCCATGATAAGGGAGAAGGCTGCAGCCGCACCTGAAGTTGTCACGAGTATGGCTCAACTCTTTAATTCTGATTCTTATGTTTTATTTGACTCTAGTTCCACCCATTCTTTTGTCTCTGCAAGTATGATATTACCTGGTGTGAATTCAGTGCTGTTGGATAACTTCTTGCTTGTTAGCACTCCTTTAGGGAGAATTGTGATAGTAAGTCGAATATTTAGAGACTGTGAGCTCTTCATTGATGGATCTAGACTGGTACTGGATCTGCTACCTCTAGACTTGAAGGGGCTAGATGTTATTGTGGGGATGGATGTAATGGAGAAGTATCGGGCGAAGTTAGATTATGGCCTAAAGGAGGTGGAATTTGATCTGGGCAATGGTAAGAAGGTGACTTTCAGAGGAGACAGAAAAACACCACCGCCAAGAATTATTAGCAGACAAAATGATGGGGAAAGGGTGTGAAGCGTTTTTCGCATATGTTGTGGACACAAGTGTGAAGGAAGGAGGTTGGATGATTTTCCTATTATGAGAGAATTTCCTGATGTGTTTCCAGATGAATTACCGGGTTTGCCACCGGAGAGGGAGATCGAGCTTGCCATTGACTTGATTCCTGGGACAGCTCCTATTTTTATTCCACCATACAGAATGGCTCCAACTGAGCTGAAAGAGCTTAAGGAGCAGTTGGGAGAGTTATTAGAGAAGGGGTTCATAAGGTCGAGTTCGTCACCTTAGGGAGCACCGGTCCTATTTGTTAAAAAGAGGGATGGAACCTGGAGTATGTGTATTAATTACCAGAGGATCAACAAGGTGACAATTAAAAACAGGTATCCCTTGCCTCGAATAGATGATTTGTTTGATCAACTACAGGGAGCAATAATCTTCTCCAAAATTGACCTCAGGTTTGGTTATCATCAACTCAAGATTAAGGAGTCTGATGTAAGCAAAACAGCCTTCAGAACACGGTATAGGCATTTTGAATTTTTAGTTATGACTTTTGGACTGACCAATCCTCCAGCTGCTTTCATGGATCTTATGAACAGGGTGTTTAAGGAGTATTTGGACTAGTTTGTGATAGTGTTCATTGACGACATTCTGGTGTATTCGAAGAATGTAAGATAGCATGAGGAGCATCTATGGATGGTATTACATAGATTGAGGGAGAGGGAGCTTTATGCCAAATTCAGCAAATGTGAATTTTGGCTACATGAAGTGGTCTTTCTTGGTCA
>JANZXR010378056.1:0-18123 GCA_027575705.1 Erythroxylum echinodendron
TAGCACTCCAGACGGATGGGGAACCACCTCAATACCAAGGAAGTAGTGGAGAGGACCAAGGTCTTTCAGAGAGAACCAATCAGAGAGAATTTGGAGGAACTGCATAACCATGGAATGATCAGGACTCGTAAGGATAATATCATCGACATAGACGAGAAGATAGAGAGTAACGCCAGCCCTATTAAACACGAACAGAGAGGTGTCGGCTCGAGAGTTAGAAAAACCCATCTGGACCAGAAACAAGCGAAGCTCATTATACCAGGCACGAGGAGCTTGCTTGAGTCCATAAATTGCCTTGTGGAGTTTGCAGACATGATCCGGATAATCCTTATCAACAAACCCAGGAGGTTGTACCATATAAACCTCCTCAGAGAGAGTGCCCTGAAGGAACGCATTGTTGATGTCTAACTGGCGGAGTGACCACCCGCGACTGACAGCAAGGGAGAGAACCACTCGAATAATAGCTGGTTTCACAACCGGACTGAAAGTGTCATGAAAGTCGATGCCAGAGCGTTGATGAAACCCCTTCGCGACAAGACGCGCTTTGTAGCGCTCAACAGATCCATCAGGGTGTCGCTTAATACGAAAGATCCACTTGCACCCGACTAAATTTGGAGCATTCCTAGCTGGGACCAGCTCCCAAGTGCCATTGCGAACCAATGCATCATACTCAGCGGCCATTGCTTGTCTCCAGTGGATGTCCCTCATATCCTGTGTAACCGTGGTGGGTTCTGTGGAAGAAACAGTAGATAGTTGAGCTGACAAGGTGAGTTTCTGAGTGGGTTTAGTGATGTTGTTTTTGCCTCGGGTAACCATAGGATGAGTGTTGCGTGGTGGCACTGATGGATGTATGGTGGATGGAGCAGCAGTCTGTCGCGGTGGAGCAGGAGCCGTGTCTGCAGGTGCAGGAGGCTCCACTCGAGTGGCTCCCAAGGGCGGGCGTGGCAGTGATGAGGGTAAGATGTACACTGGTGGAGTGGAGGACGGAGAGGTAGGGTGGTCGGACTCATTGGAGACAGAAGTTGGAGCAGAGGAGGAAAAAGGGAACACGTGCTCAACAAAACGCACATGGCGAGACATATATAGGCGCTGAGAGGTGCGATCATAGCAGAGGTAAGCACTTTTAGAGGTTGAGTATCCAAGGAAGACACATGGGGTTGAGCGACTATCAAGTTTATGAGATGAGTAAGGGCGGAGCCATGGATAGCAGAGACAGCCAAAAATACGGAGTTTGGAATAGTTAGGGAAGGATTGAAACAGCTTTTGATAGGGAGAGGTCATTTGAAGAGTGGAGGTAGGCATTCGGTTGATGAGATACACTGCAGTGGCAAAGGCATAGGTCCAGAAAGCTTTGGGAATTGATGCATGAGACAATAGAGCTAGACCTGTCTCAACTATATGTCTATGACGACGTTCAGAGGTACCATTGTGTTCAGGAGTATGTGGTGGAGAAGTGTAGTGAGATATCCCATGGGTAGTGAAATACGAAGATAAAGCTAAAAACTCACCCCCATTGTCAGAGTAAAATGATTTGATTTTGGTCTTAAAGTGATTTTCGACTAGTGTCTTGAACCTAATAAACACTTCACGGACTGTAGATTTGCGACGTAAAGGGTAAAACCAGATATATTTAGTAAAGTGGTCAACAAAAATAACATAATATTGAAAGTCGTCAATGGAAACAATTGGTGAAGTCCAAACATCACTAAAAATTAATTCTAAAGGAGCTGACGATGTCATAGTAGATTGTCCAAAAGGAAGTTTATGACTTTTATTACAAAGACATGCATCACAATGGAATTGAGAGGCATAACTAGACACAGGCAAATTATGTTGAGCTAAAATAAAACGAGAAATGCTAGTAGCAGGATGACCTAAGCGACAATGCCAATCATCAATAGATGCTGTGGCTGTGGTAAGAGACACGTGTGGACTAGACTGAGAGGAAGTGGACTTGGTGGGCCAGGCGTACACCCCATCACTGGTTCTGCCCATCACCAAAGGTGCTCCCGTGTGCCGAGATTGCAATGGTGTTGGGCGTAGGGGGCAGCGTGTGTAGAAGGCTGCTGCAGCTGGGGACATTTTTGGGCGGTGTGTCCTTGGACGTGGCACCACTGACATGTGCCAAAATAGGGCCTTCCAGATCGTGAGCCGCGAGTAAATGAAGGTGCACCTGACTGTTGATGAGGCGAGGAAGCTCCTGGTGCAGAGGAACGCTGCTGACGATGGCGGGATTGCATGGATGTTGCATGGGCTGTGATAGGTCCTTGTATAGGAGTAGAGCTGGATGTCACCGTCAATAATGAGGCCTCTTTATTGAGTAATTTTTCCATGAGTTCATCGAAAGAGATCGTGGTTTCGCAGGCATTCACCGCCTCAACAATAGAGCGATAAGAATCATCCAATCCGTCAAGTATGCGGTCAATTAAATCTTCAGCAGGTAACGGAGAGTCAAGGAGCGCGAGTTCATCCGCTTTGCTCCGAATGTAAAGCATATATTCGGTGATAGTCTTCGTACCTTTCACAAAGTGTTTGAGCGAGTCCCTAATTTGTTTCACGCGGCCACGAGAGGGTTTAGCAAATGTGGATGATAAGGTCTCCCAAGTGTCACGAGAAGAGCAGCATCTGTTGATGAGAGGAGCAACAGCCAGTGATAGAGAGCCAATGAGCACAGAGAAGATCATTTGATCTTGTTGAAACCACGAGTGATGCTTTGGGTTTGGAACGACTGTCCCATCCAGCGTGAGTGTGGCAGGGGGTCGTGCTATTGATCCATCTAAATATCCAAGTAGATTGTAAGCATTGAAGAGTGCAGTCATTTGCAACCTCTATGTGATGAAATTCGAATGGCTGAGTTTGACAATGTTATGTCCTGACGTGTTGATGATAATGATGGGGTGATCTGGGGCTGAGGGGTTGATGATGGTGGGTACAGTCATGGTAGTTGAATGCACAGTAGAAGTGGGGATGTCTCCAGCCATGTAGTTTCTGGCAGCAGCAACGCAGGTATGTAACAGGAAAAACAGTCGATAGAACTAATACAAGAAGGTGGATGAGACACAGACGTGTGAGAACGTCTGCGGAAAAAAAAATGGCAGAAGGTATTTGCGGCTTAGGTTTTAGGAGCGTAATGGCTCTGATACCATATAGAATATGTGAAAAGCTACACATCTCATTCATCGTAAACTTGATATATATAATATGTACAGACGTAATAAACCTGATCTATAACAAATTCTATCAACAACCTCTATCTGTACAGAATTCAGTTATAACAAATATAACAAATATAACAAACTCTATCTATCTCTAACAGCAAATATGTCTAGAAACCTCTTACAATGATTACCAAAAGAATGGAGAACAGCCAAAGAGCCAAAGTATAGATAAGCATAGTATAGAAGAAGCTTCATATTATCAAAAGAATAGTAACTTAGTTTTGGAATTAGTTTTGGAATCTCACGAATATATCACCTCAGGGGCTAAGCAAGTTCTCCCTTATTTTGGATAGTTTTGGAATCTCACGACTATCTCACATAAGGGGCTAAGCAAGTTCTCCCTTATCTGGTTATTTTTCAATTTTAATTTGCCAATAATATTCAAGAAGATCAAAAGCTCGTAGCCTAACATCAGGTGGTTTGATTGTGACTCTCATTTATGTATTCAACTAGCATGAATTTGCTTTGCTAGTCTTGTTTAAGCTTTAGCTCCATCTTATATCTCCTTCAAAAGTTCTTATTCTGTTAATACACTTTAATTTCTAAAAAAAACTTTTGAACTATTATTCTATTAGTTACTGATTATTACTATGTACCTCACAATTTCCTCGACTCCTATATATTGAGACAATCATCATGCTCTCCAATTTTATGATATTGTCTTATATGAATAAATTAAATATTATAAATTTGATTAACAAACCATTTGACTAAATAGGATGATTTTCAACTTCTTTTAATCTCCTCAAATGATCGAATAATTGATATTTTTACTCAAACTAATTTATGATGACACTTTAGACTTACTACAATGTTAGAATATCTTAAAATATTTTCTAAAAAGTTTGAAGTATTAATCAAAATTATCTTTTGTTTTTTTATTAATGAAACGAAACTAATTGTATTTAGGTTTTAATATATTATATATTCATGTGTATAGAAATTTCTACCTATTAATATGCTTCATTATGTAAATAATGTAGCTAGTTAAAACATTGGAAAAAGTGAAGAGGAAATTCTTGTAGGTTGTAGCATTGATAGAAAGCTTAGATCAAAAGTTTCTTAAAAGGAATTCTGCAAAATAAAAGAAACAGGAGGACTAGAAGTGCTGCCTATGGGACAAGTGGGTTTGCTCCTTTTACTTAAAAAGAACAAGCATTCGGGAGCTATACGTGAACCCAAGTTATTCATTCTTCTTTATTAACTTCCAAAACTAAGGCATTCTATATCGAACTTTATAGTTTGTATGGTAGGAAATAAAAAAAAGCACCCCCTTTTTTTTATGACAATTAGAGTAAGATTGGAGTTTTGAATGAATCTCAGTTACATCAATCTATCACAACCAGTATCTTGAAGGAAGCTAAAATGAGTGAATGAATTAGAGGGAATCAATAAAACAATGTGCCACACACTGTATAAGATTATAATCTTAACAAACTCAAAAAAGATACTTACAAATGGACAAAGCATATCTCAAATGTCTACACAAACAAATAACTTAAGAGATTGCTTATAAATAAAGGAGGAAAAAGTAAGTTAAAGTAAAATAGGTTGGGAAAAGAATCTGCCTCTTAAGGTTTCATTTCATTTTTGGCTCATGTTATATGAGAAATTACCAAGAAACATAGAATCATATTCACTTTGAATGTGAGTATTCAAGTGAAATATGGTAAGATATACTAAGCACTTGTATATTGGGGTTCAATGATCTCAATTGGAAAGGATTAACCAACTTGTGCATAAAATTTAATAGTAAAAGGATCGAGAATAGAAAATCAATTTATTGGCTTTTGGTTCAAGCTTGTATACTTTATGGAAGGAGAGGAACAATAGGCTCTTTAGGGTTGAAGAAAAAGCAAAACTAGAGGTTAAAAAAGGGATAATCAACTAGACAAGGGAACCAATCGTGATCAACAACAAAGCTAAAAGTTATAAAAAGGAAATGGCATAAGCATAAAGCGTTCTTCTTTACTATGTTTTACTAGAGTGTAAGTGTTTCTTTAGAGAAATGTATGTCTATCTAAATCTTGTACACTAGAAACATTACTTCTATCACTTTTGGAAAGTTTAATACAATTATTTTTAAATTTTCAAAAACAAAAACTTTCTACTGCTAATTTTGGTAAGATGGTAACCATGGGAATTCCTAACTTCGACTTTACTTTACCAGTGCTTCTTACCTAGCTCTTATCCCCTTTAATAACCATGGAAACTCCTAACTTTGGCTCCACTATGCCAAATCCTCCCATTTTCAAGCCTTCCTTACCTTAATCAACATTTTTAATTATATCAACCCTCCTTTCTCACCAAAATATTAAAATTATAAATCTCAAAATATTACCTACTCCTCTTCCTCGGATCCCCTTTGCCTGTTGCTATCCAAGCTATCAATATCCTAGCTAAGGCTTTATTTATTAAAAATACTTGGTCTTAGGTTGTAAGGGATGCATCCCTAAGCCTAAAACTAACTTACTTACCTTAATTTGGGACTGGTGAACAAATAATTGTGTCTCCCTCTGATCTAGAAGTACTTTATATTGGTGAACTAAGGCGACCCTCTTTCCTAGTTGGTTACTTTGTAGAGAGGAGAATCCCTTACCTCCTAGTGAAAACCTGAGTTAAAGAAAGATTAAAGAGCTCTAAATTGGAGGCATTTCTTTTCTATGAAGAAGACTTTCACATTTTTCATATTCTCCAACTAAGTTAAATCTTTAAATATCAATGGCAAAGGACCGTAACACATAGGTAGTAAACCATTAATATTGTAACAATGTAGACTAGAATTGATCCTAGATAAGAACAACCTTAAGGTGATTCCTATTTTTGGGCTCAATTCTACAATACTCTCTTTGAATATTAGAGAACCTTTGGCTACTTGGCAAGATGGCTAGGGAAAAGCCTATATATTGACTATAATATAGCCTCCATAAGTATAATTGGTGTTGTCAAGATACGAATTGAAGTGAATATCTCTAACGAGCACCCTGAAACACTAAAGATGATAAGGTTGGCTAGGAAAGGGAATATTATAAAATATACTATACTAATTACCTATCAATGGAAGCCAACTAAAACCTAGGGAAAAAAAGTGTTGAAGCTAACTAAAAAGTTATTTACGAAAGGAGATTATAAAGAACTCTATAGTTGAACCACTCAAAATGCTGTATAACAAACACTAGAAAAGAATTAATCACCTCTACAAATATTCTAGAAGATTTAAAAGGGAATAATTGAAAATAAAGAAAATAATATATCTACAAATTTCCAAAACATTTCCTTAAGGTCTAGGGATACATCAAAATCCAAGCTATAAATCAATGACAAGTGTGGATACAAGGAGTAAAAACTCCCCAAATAAAAGAAGAAGGTCTAAAAGAAAAGCAAAGGGAAGAGTTAAAATTAGGCACAATTTGAAATTCACATCCATTATATCTTGGAACATGAGGGGAATTAATTCCCTTACTAAATAGTAGGTAATTTATGATTGTTTGACTATTGAGAAACCTATGCTATTGAGAATTTTGGAGATCAAACAAAAGAAAACAACCTATGAAATTTCTCCTGGATATTTAGAAAAATTAAAACTTGATGTCTAACCATTAGCATCATACCAATGGATGGATTATTATAGCTTATAATCTCTCATTGATCAAGGTATTAAATGCCTAATACTCAATTCAATTCATCCATTTAATAACCTTAAAACATTTTTTTATTACCTTTATTTTTGCATCTACCTTTGCATTTCAGAAAGATAACTAATGGATAGAGTTATGCAGCATACATGCTAACTTAAACCAACCTTGGTTGTTGATTAGAGATTTAAATATTATCCTATACTCCAATATAGTTTAGGATAACAATAGGGGGCCTATCTTATTCAATGATGGTTTTAGAGAATGCATAAACAAATTAGAAGTCTCAAACCTTAAATATTAAGGAAATTTCTTAATTTGGTGTAACAAATAACAAAGATATTTATTACCTAGGAAAAAAATAGATAGAGCAATGGTAAACTCCTATTAGAAAAGCTTATTTATAAAGAGTAAAGCTCACTTTGGATGCCCTCTATCTTTAGACCACTCTTCTATTGAAGTCTTCATGGGAAAGCCATCAAGTCATAAACATTTTCCATTTAGACTTTACAAATACCTACTTGAGCTTGATAGTTATAAAGTAGTAGTCATTAAGGGAATAAGTGTACAGAGTAATGGCCTTGAAGCTTACAGATGTGTTATAAAATTCAAAGCAATAAAAGATGAATTCAAGGTAATGAATAGAAGTAAGATCAACAACACTTTGGATAATGTAGCTTCTAAAAGACATAATTTAGAATAAGTTGGAACTTATATTAATCCGAAAGACACTTCCTAATTCAAGTAGAGAAAGAATCTTTATCTAAATATACATTAGCATTAGATTTCCATTCATCCTACATGAAACAAAGAGTTATAATGCTCTGCTTGAAAAATAGATATAGAAATACAATATCTTTCTATAATGACATCTTGATTAGGAAAATTAATAATAGAATTATTTCCTTATAGGACCCTATTGCTAATCCAATCACCTCTAAAGGTGGAATCAAGGAATTTTTCCTTACTCATTTCAAAAAACCATTAGTATAACTTTTGAAAACATGTCCTCCTTGTATAAGCTAAGAAACATTATTCCACCACTACTTAATAGGGAATAAGGCAAATATCTAAAATCTCAATTTAATAATAAGGATGTCGTGGTTGCTTTATAGAACCTCAACCTAGAGAAAGCACATAGACTAGACAGATTTAATTAAAAATTGCTTAAAATTTCTTGACAATTTCCAATTCTAGCCAAAAACTCCTTTTAAATGGTAGCACGATGAGAGAGATTAAGAGTACTTATACATTTAAAACTCTAAAAGTTGTTGACCCTCTCACCTTGCACGATTATAGAACGATATCTTATTGTAATGTTTTAAACAAGATGTTAGCTAAGGTTTTTGGTACAAGAGCGAAAGACATTATCAATCCAAGCTAAATTGCATTCCTATAAGACAAAAACATTAGGGACTAGAAGATCAGGAGTTGCTTAACCAAAATAGACATTACTTAGTCCTTTATCATATAGATCATAAAGGTTATAGTATTCCTAACTAAATTTATTGAATGGATTGAAATGTGAATCATAACCATTACCTTTATTTTTTTTGTAAGTGGGGAAACTACCAATCTTTTCAAAGGGAGAAAAGGTTTAAGAAAGGGGGACACCTTATGGACCCCTATCTCTTCACTATTTTTTTACGAAGTTCTCTCAATAATGATTATCGCTATTTTTTTAAGAAGTTCTCTCCATAATGATTAATAAGAATATAAGTAAGAGTAACAGCTTCAAATTCCATTAAAAATGCAAGAAAAATATAATATCTCATATAACGTTTGCATATGATCTGTTGATCTTATATGTAGTTGAAGCAAAAGCAAGTAAGTTGCTAATGAACTCTATAAATCAATTCAATGATATGTCAAGTTTAAAAAATCAATCTATAGAAGAGCTCCATCTTCATCTTAGGGTCTAATTAATAGAAAGTTGAAACTTTTTATCTTTATATTGCATTGAAGCTAGAGATGCCCCTTTTTAAGTATCTAAGAATGCCACTATGACAAACAAGCTCAGAACTAGAGATTACTTTTCATTATATGAAGCAATCTAAAAGAGCTTAATTTGCTAAAATAATAAGAAATTTTTATAAGCATGTAGACTTTAGCTTTTTTTACTTCCATTCTCAACGATATACATATGAACTAAACATTCCACTTATCTTTACCCCAAAGCTTAATCAAGAACATGGATAAATACGTTAAGAATTTCAAATGGACTTGTGACTTTTTAGCAATCACTTGCACTACTTAAAGTCTTGAAAGAAGAATCTTTATAATAATCTTGTAGATAGTGTTAGTAGAAGACATAAGTCTAAAATATTTTCATGAGCTTGGATTAGACAGCTTAGGTGCTAAGGTAATATAAGTTTTATTAACGTCCTTAAGTATACTCCTTTAATCAAAGAATTTCAAGACAACTTCAATCACTAAATGCTTGTTTAATCAAAGAATTTCAAGACAACTTCAATCACTAAATGCTTTAACAAGTACAAAGATTTTTAGAAGAACATAGCATTGAGGCCATTCGAACCTAGATCCTTGTTAGGATAAAGAGAAAAGAGAGTTTTTAGACATATTGTAACAGTCCAGACCACCCGCCTATAGATATTGTCCACTTTTGGGCCTTGGCCCAGTCAAGCCCTTACGGTTTTGCTCTTCCCACTCCCAGGAAAATGCATCCTAGAGGGAGAGGTATTCATACCCTTATAAGGTGTACTTCATTCCTCTTCTCCAACCGATATAGCAATCTTACAATCCACCCCGTTTAGGGTTCAACATCCTCACTAGTATACTAGTCTGAGTACTAGCTTTGATCCCATGTAACAGCCTAGACCACCTGCTCACAGGTATTATTCGCTTTTGGGCTTTGGCCCAGCCAAGCCCTCATGATTTTTCTGTTCCCACCCTCGAAAAAACGCATCTTTAAGGGAGAAGTATTCATACCCTTATAGGTCGTACTTCGTTCCCCTCTCCAACTGGTATGGGAATCTCACAATACACCCCCTGTAGGGCTCAACGTCCTCCCTGACATACCAGTCAGGATACTGGCTCTGATACTAATTAAATTGTTACAACCCGGAACCACATCGGGCATATGACAATCGCCGCATACCCGAGCTAAGGATACTCATGGTACCACTTAACCCGACTATGCAAGGCTAACTGGACTTTTTTAAAAACATTTCGACAGCACAACGACTTTAATGTGAATATAAAAGGGCATTTCAAACTGATTTACAGGTGTTTTTGTTGTGAAATTCTCATATTAGTTGGAGAGAGGAACGAAGTACACCTTATAAGGGTACAGATACCTTCCCCTCAAAGATGCATTTTCCTGGGGGTGGAAAGAACAAAACCGCGAGGGCTTGGCTAGGAAAAGGCCCAAAAGCAGACAATATCTGTGGGTGGGTAGTCTGAGTTGTTACAAACAGTATCAGAGCTAATACCCAGACCGGCATGTCAGCAAAGACGCTGAGCCCTAAAGGGGGTTCGATTGTGAGATTCCCATATCAATTGGAGAGGGGAAAGATGTAGACTTTATAAGGGTATGGATATCTCTCCCTCAAAGATATGTTTTCCCAGGGGTAGGAAGCGCAAAACCGCAAGGGCTTAGCTAGGTCAAGGCCCAAAAGCAGATAATATCTATGGGCAGGTAGTCTGGGCTGTTACAATTGGTATCAAAGCCAGTACCTAAACCGGTATCTCAGTGAGAACGATGAGCCCTAAAGGGGGTGGAATATAAGATTCCCATATTGGTTGGAGAGGGGAACGGAGTTGTCTTATAAGAGTATGGATATCTCTTCCTCAAAGATGTGCTTTCCTAGGGGTGGGAAGAGCAAAACCGTGACCTCTTGGCTGGGCTAAGGCCCAAAAGCAGATAATATCTGTAGGCAAGTGGTTTGGGTTGTTACAAAATATTTAATTGTCACAACCTAGAACTACATCGGACATATGACAACCACCACATACCCGAGTTAAGGATACTTACGGTACCACCTAACTTGACTATGCAAGGCTAACTGGACATCTTTAAAAATTCCAAAATGAAAAACACCTGTAAATTAATTTCAAACGCACTTCTATATTCACATTAAAGTCTTTGTGCTACCGAAATGTTTTTAAAGATGTCCAGTTAGCCTTAAATAGTTGGGTTAAATGGTACCTTGAGTATCCTTAGCTCGGGTATGTGACGGTTGTCATATGTCTGATGTGGTTCCAGGTCATGACAATTAAATTGGTATCAGAGTTAGTACCCGGACCGATATGTCAGCTAGGACGCTGAGCCCTAAAAGGGGTGGATTATGAGATTCCCATATCAGTTGGAGAGGAGAACAAGGTACACCTTATAAGGGTATGGATACCTCTCCCTCAAAGATGCATTTTTCTGGGGGTGGGAAGAGCAAAACCGTGAGGGCTTGGCTGGGTCAAGGCCCAAAAATGAACAATATCTGTGGGCGAGTGGTCTGGGCTGTTACACATATAATCAACGTAAGCTAGAGAGATTTTATCTTGAATAATAAACTAAAGAAATTGGATAGGCAACATATTAGTCTGAAAGGACCCAAGAAAACCACTAAAATAATGGTAAGATTCTTCGAACAATTCAATTCAAAAAGAGACTGTAGTCTTATAACTTTTGAAGGGATGAAATTATATTGTGATTCCTTTTAAAAAGGAATGAATTATCAAAGAAAAAATGTTCTTATCCCTTTGATTAAGTTGGAGTCTTGACCTCTACCTAACAATGGAGCAATTAATACCAACTATTTATACATAGTCGTTTAAGGCCTTCTTCTCGACCATTTTCGTTAAAGAGTTCAATGGATCCTGATATAATAACAATGGATCCTGATATAATAACTACTACAACTATTCAACTTTTTTCGCAGCTGATATAACAACACCTTGAGTGTTCTTATACCTTTTAATTTTTAAAGCTTTGAGCTCCTCCTTGATTTTTTTGTAACTTCCTCATATAGGTAAATAATTTAAGACCTTCAAAGTGATGATTTATTCCAACCATTATAAAGTTCTTAAATTTAGGATCATTGATAAGAAAATTATTAAATTTGAAAGGAAAATGTCAAGTCTTTGTCAAGTTAAAGCCATTGATTATTATAGGTTAATGGTCTAAAAATAGTGGATTCCCCAATGTTTCCGTACTACTTAGAAAGTTACCTAACCAATCATAATTTACTATGTCTTTAACTTTCTTTTTCCTCAAGAACCATCTTCATTATTACTTATGACACCATATGAAAAACTACCATTGAATTATCAAGTAAGTGATACTTATATTAGTAGCACAGTTGTAAAAAATGTTTTGAGTGATTTCTTAAAGAATAATTTCCTTTACCTCCCAAATTATAGAGAGTGTTATTCAAGTTACCAATGACCAACCAAAGTCTATTCATTCTAAGGATATCTTTATTAACTTACTCCAAAGATTAAAAGTCTAAAACATAAAGTTAGAGCCATATACAAATGAAATATGGAAACATTTTTTGTCATAGAGAAATTCAAGTGTCAAGTGAACCATTTGATCAATTATTATGGAATTAATAAATTTGACTTTACTAGGGGCATATGAAGCTATAATTCTTCCAATAAGGTGAGAGCAATGATTTGTAATATAAGAGTAATGATGCTTAGAGATTAAACTTACCCAATTTTTCTTTTTTCACCTTAGTTTCTAAGAAATAAAAGATAAAAGGGTTGGATTCTTTTAAAAAATGCTTAAAAATTTTGTGTTTTTTGGGGTTATTTATTTCCCTCTCATTATACTATCACATATTCATTTCATATTAAGAAATTGGAGGCAAAATGGATGACATATGATTCTTTCTCTTAGAGTTACTACTCATCTTAACTTTGGATCCATTTTTAAACTCAATATTTTTAGAAGCCAAAGAGTTTAGGATTGCTAGGTGTGCTGAAGATTATTCCAACAACTCTTTTCAATTTATTTCATCCTAAATGTTCTAAAAAAAGGAGAAGATAAAGCATAAGGTTGGACTTCTATTGGAACATCTGCAGAGGAACTATTTACATCAACTACTTTGTCTACTTTGCCTACTTCTAAAGTTATTATTTGACAATTAGACTTTGTATAGTTTTGTGGCTCCTAAACGTAAGTGGTATAATCACTAGGAACATTTAGATTCTCCAAAGTGTTTAATTATTTTGTTCGCTCAAGGTTACACGTGCTAAGTTTTACTAATTATAACCTTGGTAATTACTACAAACGCACGGGTCGTTCGCGTAGTACCTAAGATGACGATCCCATAAAGAAGGGAACTAGTCCTAAAATTTAAAGGCATCTAAGTTCGCAATTAACCTAATTAAACAACTTATGCAAAAATTAAATCAATCAATAATCAATATAAGAAATTAAAGTGCTAGAGAGTAAACAAAATAGAAAAATCACAGCCCATCCCAAAATCGACCTAGAAATTACCAAGGGAGAGAAAGGGGATTTTAATTTGAAACTAAGAAAACCTAACCAATTATATAATTATTGAATTAATCGGTCTAGGCGATCCTAGGGTGAATTACTCTCTCTGAAGTTATAATTCTTAACCCTAATTAGTAATCCCTAATTCAAATTATGGGATTTGCAATCTCTCAATTTCTAATTAGTCCAAAACCTAAATTAGTTCTAAAATAGCCTATTAACCTACCAGAAATCTATGCTCGATCTCTCGTTAAACAGCTCTATCGATTTGACTCAATTCTCTACTTATCAATTCACCTAAATCTCATTAGCCCAAATCGATGATTTTTATCTATCTCACCCTATCAGTTTGTTACCAAATTATTAAGAACAAAATTGAAATCACAATCAACTCAATAAGAAAACACAATCGAATAAATTTTATTAATCTCAAGAGTCAAAATTTGAAAGTGAGTATAAACGTAAACTCAACATTCACACAATGAATCTCAACACTTATTTCAATTCTATACATAAATAAAATTGAAATAAATGGAAATACTTTCTGGAATAGAATCTCGAAGTGGCGACGATGAGAAACCACCTGGTCTAGGAAGTAATTTGTGTCTAGCACGTCTCCGTGTTTCTCTTCCTTCATCTCCTTCTTAATCTTTTTATCTCTCTCGGATTTGCCAAAATTTTGCTCTTTTGGCATGACTGTCTTCACTCTCTATTCATACTGGTAGATGTATTGTAGTGTGTTATTTATTTTATAGCAACCCTAGGTTAAATTCGGGGTCAAAACGATCCGAAAAATCACTCAAAATTTAAGTTTTTGTGTTAGTCTGAGGCAAGGCACGATGGTGGCTAGTGATTTATCCTTTCTGTCATGATCATGGCCTAAAGTGCAGGATAATGGCCTGAAGTGCATGATAGTGGCCTGACTTGACGCTCTCTGTCATGATCGTAGCCTCTGGTGCACGATTGTGTCTTGGCTACTTCTAGCTCTTCCTTCTTTGTCACAATTGTGGCTACTGTGCATGATCATGGCCTAAGTCTTTTTACTCGAAACTATTTAAATCTACGTCATTCTTCCCCGTTTATCATAAAACACTAACAAACACATCACGACACCTCAAAAATTTAACATTTAAGCTCAAAGACTTAATCTAACACATAAAAACACTAAAACAAATAAACTAAGATAATTACACCCTAAATCCACACACATCACTCAAATTCACACTAAATAAATAACAAATTCAATCCTAAAACACATGCAATTACACAACTATCACATCCCTATACTTAAACATTAGCTTGTCCTTAAGCAAACAAAATAACAAAACACATAAAAACATATGACACATAATGCAATAATGAGGCAATGGCTCTGACTTCATGAAATAAATTTAATCTAGAGCATAATCCTTTAATTATGCCAAACCATTAATGAACAAAATATGTGTCTAAGTGCTTGAATTAAATATACAACTTAATTGAGACCTAAGTGTTAACTTATTTACCCTCTTCAATTGTACATAAACATTAATAATTTTTCGATCCCTCAGACTTTGTAACTATTCTTAAGTACATTTTCATAAAAATTCAGCTTATTACAAGTTCGGTAGTTTTTTATTAGAAAACACTTTTTTTTCAGACTTAGTCTTTTACTAAGAGGCAAACATTTGTGATGAATGTCAATTCGGTTACTTAACTAAGTCATTTTATTAAACAGCTTGGTTGAAACGTCATTATAGCCTTTTTACATAAAGACACACATTTGTGATGCGTGTCGATTTGGTTACTTAACTATATCACATTTTTAACTAGCTACTAGCTCTATTCATAACCCAAAGGTCAGTAAAATAGTAATTTATTAAACAAAACTTTTTTTTATTACCAGCCTTGTTGTTTTTGGCTGTTCATTTTCATGAAAAATACTAGTTAAGCTGCTTAAGTTAAAAAACCTCAAATTATGAATGAATGTGACAATCTAGAGGGTGTTAAATTTACCCTAAGTCCTAATTAAGCTATATAGTCAGCCAAAGACCCCTTAATTTACTAATTTTGCAAGCTAATGATCATTCATAACCTAATAGACTATGTCCAAAATTAAATGAATTTCACTCAATTTAATCCATTGACACATTCAGACAGTTCATAAAATGCAACCTAATAATTATCATACAATATGCAAAATCACATAAAAAGTGAAATACATAATCCCTCCCCAGACTTAACACATTATCCTCAATGTGAAAAGGGAACAAACACATTTGGGGAAATAAAACACAATATACAAAAAAAATAAGAATAAAATACTAACAAAATTGAAAAGAAAAGGATTAGAACACAAAACCGTTTATGGCAATAGTGGTAGTGATGGCGATAGTGTTGAGACCAAATCCGCTTGGCATCAAGAGTGTTTCCCTATCTTATAAGTGATTGAAGGGAGCACAAGAATTAGTAATCCAAACTGTTCCAAATCATTCAAAACTTATTTAATAATTTAAAACAACCCTAACTACATAACAATTTAAATCTAACTACTGAACGTGCTAATTTATGGTCATGAACTTGACCTTCATCCTTTAAAACTCAACCAGGATCAATTATGAGTGATTTGTTTCCATCCTTTTCATTCAATATCAGTTTTGTAACCTGTAAGCAAGCTATAAATTACAAGATGATCAGAAGGACAATGTTGGTAACATTATAAAAACCAATTAGGCTCAATAATGTCCTTTGTTCAAGTGAACTGTCAACAAAACAGGGAATAAGAAAACTCCCTAAGTCTTTCATTGAATCCAACAGTTTGTCCTGTACGAAGGTGAATTTCTCTTCTTCTTCCTTAATCACCTTCGTTTCCTCATCTTCTTCTACTTCCCGAACACAGACTTCCATACTTTCTTAAAATTTGATGTTTCTTGTCCCTTGTTCTCGTCCTTTTGTTCTTTAGAAGATTTTAACACATTAATTATCGTGAATGAGCTACTAACCTTTGTATTCTTAAATACATCATTCATGTTGAATGTCTCTTTATTATCGTCAATCCAAAGGGAAGGGTGGACATCTATCCTAGATTTTCGATGTTCAAACGTGGTGTACTATGATCTGGAAAATAGTATGAGGGGTTTCCATCCTTTCCTTCATCCTTTTTCTTGAGTTCTTTTTCTTCTATAAGGTCAATATTAGGTTGATTTCTCACTGGTTCTTCTAGCTTTACCCGATTCCTAAGTGTAATAGCCTAATATGGCTCTATTAAATTTACTTTCATATTATGCAGATAGTTTTCCACACTTTGCTTGCAAAATTCCCTAGAAAGCTAGCCTATTTGAACCTCTAGATTATTAATAGAAGATGCATGATCTTCTGTTACTTGTTCAAAATTCTTTTCCAATCTCTTTTGGTTCTCTTCCATATCCCTAAGCTTATCTATGATTTTGTCTAGCTTGGAATCCTATGAACTGGATTCGTCATATTGAAATTCAACTAGGTCTTGATATCCTAAATGATTCCCTACATTGTTGGACCAATAGAAATCGGGGTAGTTCTGCCACCTCAGAGTGTACAGGTCTATATAGGGATGATGATTTCCCCAACTAAATTGGGGCTCAATGAATTCTGCAAGAGTCCCTTGCTCCTTATAATATACATCCTCCATGATCGTTCTTTTTACCTTTTTTGGAATTTAACTCTTCGGATGTCTCATTCTCACTCTAAGATTTCACGATGTGTCTGTACCAATGTTTTAAAAACTGGACCGGACATCGAACTGGTTAAAGGAAAGGTTTAAGGTTTAGAGGTTCAACCGGTAGTGAATCACTATAAAACCGGTATATAATAAATAAAAAGTAAAACTTATAATATTATGCAAGATGATTGCTTTCTTAGTTTTATTTATAATTCATAATTTATAAATTATTAATGATTAATTTAATTGATTGACTATTTTTAATAAATAAAACTCTAATACTTGTTATCATTTAGTGATTGTAAAATTCACTATTTAAAAGTTAACGTATTTAGTACACAACACTTCTTGATTTATCGAAGTACGAACTTTACTCATATTTTTACCAAGAAATTTCTAGTGATAAAAGAACAACTCTTTACTAGATGCTTTAAGACCTAACGAATAGTTAATCCGTAAATTTTTTATCTAGTTAAGATTGGTTTTAAGCTTTTTAAAAAATGTAGGATTCAATTTGAACGCTTTGAATCATTAAAGGTTAAGCTATATTTTACTTTAACATAATAAGCCTCAAGTCATTTAATAAAGATGCATTTAGCAAACCAAGTAATAAGTGCTCAAGTCATTTAACAAAGATGCATTTAGCAAACCAAGTAATAAGTAACAATAAATGATAACATTGAATACTGAAACTTCTTTAAATCATTAATGTGTTTCACTTTTACACTTACAAGGTCGGAGGTTTACAGGTTTCTATACATATATACAATTTGCCACCGACCAGGACCACAAGAACGCTAATCGGATAGACCTAAACCTAAACCAGAAATCCTATAAAAGGACAATACAAACCCACAACTTGTTTGGTTTGCCGTATGACTAACTCCAAGGGACGAATCATGTCCCTTTTATATAAGATTCTAAGCTTGGTTGCTCCCAATACCAACTTCTGCGTTTAATTTCAAAACAGGGGAGGTAAGGTATTTGGAGAACACAATATTCCTTGTACATATGTTGTGCATTACAATTCCATAAGATCTTCATGTCTCTCCTATCATTTTTGTAACACCCCATTACCCTAGAGTACGTACCGGAACGCCCGTGGGTCATTCCGACACATAACCTAAGATAACG
>JANZXR010378224.1:0-18110 GCA_027575705.1 Erythroxylum echinodendron
CCAAAAATTATTCTAAGGCAAAAATTCAAATCTCATGCTTATTTCATAAACTATTATGCTTAATTTAACAAAAAATTCTGGGGTCCAACACCTCTCTTCTCCTTTTTCTTTTCTTTCCTTTTTTCTCTCTCTTCCTTCCTTTCTCTCATCTATGGATGACATTTCTCCTTGTTTGCTTTTCTTTTCCTTTTTTTTTTGTTTTGGAGCCATTAACTCTCACGATTTACAACAAAATGAAGCAAAATATCTTAAGTTTTGTTTTTAAACTCATTTAATGGATTCCACGTGTCACTTTCTTATTGGTTCTCTTTTAACAAATACAAATGACCAAATTGTCCTTTAATGAATACAAAAAGATCAAATTGTCCTTAAATGCATACAAAAAAAACCAAATTGCCCTTTAATGCATTTAATTCACCAAATAACTGAATTAAATTCCAAAAATATTCCATAACATCTTATCATCAAATTGGTCATAAAATACTCGAATTAGGGTCAATACTTATTGGTTGGATGTTTTAAAAAGATTTCAAATGAGTTTAAATTCCTCAATACCCATTATTTCCCAAATAGGGCATTTTAAATCCTAAACTTTCAGAACTTATGAAATTAATCTGATTGAACTTATTTTCGAACCATTCCAATATCATTAGATTCTAATACCTATTCTAGGTATTTTATTTTATTTTATTTAAAATTTCAAGATTGGTTCCCCAAAAGTACTATTTTAGTGAGAATAAAATTCACTTGGATTCATTATTCATTCAGAAATCGTATTTACCGAAATCATGTAGATTTCATTCAAAAGTATCACCTAAATCATCAAAGCACATTTCAAGGTTTTTCAAAGCTCGTTCAGACTCATTCCATAGTTTTTAGATTTTTCAGAAATCTTTTTTGAGAAATTTTTATCGAGTCCGGAACCATCTTTAGTCTATCCGTGATCTCCATTATAACTTCAATAATACATTTAATGCTTAAATTACTCTAGAATACCATAAATAACATACTCTATAAAATGCATATATAACACATTACACATTACAATAATTGAACTATGATATTACACATACTATACACATGTCTCTAAAAAATTACTGAACGAAGTCTCTTCAGAGAATCAACAAGCATGTACTCAGTCTCCAAATGCTTCACCTTAATGTCATATTTTTGTGTTAATTCCTTTATGGTTAGATATTTACCTCTTGAATAATACAACAAAGACATAATCATAATATAACTAAATAAGTCTAACCTCTAAATCAACCATAGATAACTAACAAATTAGGTTCTTAAGCCAAACCTCCTATGAAGAAACCTCATAAAATGACACAAATTTTCCATACATTGTCAAGGAAATTACTAGTGTCTGTTTGACACTCTTCCATGATATTATACCATTTATTAACCTAAAAATTCAACCTGTTGTGGACTTCCTATCATCTGGGTATATAGAAAAATTTGAATTTGTATAACCTATGAGATCTAGATTGATATTTTCTTTAATTTCAACATATAAACTTTAATTCCCTTCAGATATCTCAAAACTCGTTTGACCACAATCTAGTGATCTATTCTTGAGTTAGCCTAGATACCTACCTAGATAGCCTAGATAACAAATGCAATGTTAGATTTAGTGTATAACTGGGCATACATCAAGCTACCAACTACACTAGAATAATGTACATTCTTTATAGCCTCTCTCTCTGTGTCATTCCTTGGTTATTATGCAAAAGATAATCTCTCACTATGACATATATGTGTTGCAATAGGTGTACAATCAGTCATATTAAACCTTTGCATAACTTGCTCAATGTATGCTCTTTAAGAGAGACTCAGCTAATGTTGAGATTTATCTTAGTGAATCTGAATACTTAGCATAAAATATGACTCATCAAGGTCCTTCATGTCAAAATGCTTGGCCAAAAGCTGTTTAACCTGATATAGTATGGTCGAGTCATTTGATGCGAGTAAGATATTAACCATATATAAAAGTAGACAGATAACCTTGCGTCCCCAGCCTCGTAATACAAACATCTTTCAACTTTATTTTTCACAAGTCTAAATGAGGTAATAACCTCATCAAACTTTAGTTAATAGCTACCATTGTCTATAGGTTTGTTTCAAAGCCATATATGGATTTTCTTAGGTTACAAACCATGTCAGTTTTGTCTTGATCCTGCAATACTTGAAGTTGTTTCATATAGACCTCCTAAAAAAGGTGTTCATTAAGGGAAAAGATATTGACATCCATCTGATGTAGCTCTATATCATAATGAGCTACAATTGCCATAATCACTTTAAATGCATCCTCAGAGGATGTAAGAGAAAAGGTAACATTAAAGTTTATTCCTTCTCTCTAAGTGAACTCTTTAGTAACCAATCGGGCTTTAAACCAATCAACTTTACCATGAGAGTCCTTTTTGGTTTTGTAATTCCATTTACAACTGATAGGTTTGTAGTTATTAGGTAAACCCACAATCTCTCATACTTTATTATGCTTTATGGATTGCATCTCATCCCTCATTGCATCCCACCACAACTTTACATAAGGTCCATAAATAAATTATGCAAAAGTATAAAAACCTACTACATGTCCAATATCATAGTCTTATTCACCTAAATAAACTATATAATTAGATAAGATAGTAGGTCTCCTCACTTTAGTTGTTCTTGTTAACTAGTTTAATATGATTTTTTACCTTAGGAACCTCAGCTTATATAAGTATGGGTTCGTGTCCCTATACTAATATGGTACTAAGATGTTGATCTACTAGTTCTAACTGTATGAGTGAGGGATATGAAATAGTTGTCGTGTCCGCCCTTTTTTCATCTGAAGTATGAGAATGACTACCCTTATCAAGATGAATTGGACCACTCTCTTCATACACATTATGCTCTAAAACTTAGCTATTTGTAATTTCACTATTCTAGATCCTCCATCTCTACAGTAAAATTTATACCCCTTAGAGTGGTCAGGATATCTAACAAAATAACAACAAATGGAATGAGAATGAAACTTATCTTCCTAAAAATTATACAGATGAACCTTAGCAGGGTAGCCCTATATATAAAGATGAGTGAGGTAGGATTCCACCCTTTCCGAATTTTAAAAGGTGTTTCTGAAATTGATTTTCTTGGGACTCTTTTAAGTATATATAAGATAGGCTTTATGGGCTCACCCCAAAGGTAATCAAGTAAATTAGTTAGGTTTTGTATTAACCTCATCATGTCCTTTAAGGTGCGATTTGGCCTTCAACTACATTATTTTAATCAAGACTATTTAGCATAGTGAATTGAGCTACTATTTCATATGAATTGAGCATATGAAGTTGTGTTGGAATTTTTTGCTTCCTCAAATAACTAAAATCAAACGACTCTTTAATTTAAATCATCGACTACCTATAATTAATAAAATACGTAAAAAATAATATTTTAAAAATTTATGTAATATCTTTTATATAATTTTTAAATATTAAATAAGTATTCATTTTTTGAATAAATGATAATAACAAAAATTAAACACTTTATTAAGATTTTTAATAAGTTAAATGCTCAAAAAAATAACTTTAATACTTCTTGCTTTATTATTTTTAATATTTTTATAAAAATTTATTACATAACTAGAATTAATTGAAACCTACAGTCTCTTCATGTTTAAAAATCTTAAACATATTATGAAATGATGTGAACCATAGAAATTTTTTTCATATTTTGCCTTCTAGAATTAGTTAAAGTGGTTGACAAAAATTCTCTTCAAATTTAGGTAAAATTTTAAATAAATAGTATTCATTAAAATATTAATAATAATATATTTCAAAATTTTATAAAATTAACCTATTATTAATTTTTTAAAGAAAAGCACATACAAATTTTGGAAAATTTTGAATAGTTGTAGGACATTCATATCCTCCTTATGTTTAGTCAAAAATTTTCACAAAGTATTTATTTTCTTTTTTAAACTCAAAGATTACATGTCGTGTATATAAATCATATACAATAATAATTAACCCGCATAAAATGATAAAAAGTTAACATGTTCCAACTTTATTTTTAAAGTATAATATTAACTATTAAGAGTGTGTATAGGTCTTTAATTACCTTTGAATGTTAGTTAATCTACCTTAATTAAAAGATAGTTATTGTTTGTACTTTCTTTTTTTCTGAAAAATGAATATTGCATTAACTATAGACAAAACTAAAGCAACATTACATTGAGTTCAAGTAGAACTTATACAAACAAGTATACTAAGAGGAAAAGATTAACTAGTTATAACATCCTAAAACTTCACTAAAGATTCCACTTACTTTGCACGTTAGGCGTGAGAGTGAGCTAAAGATTTTTGGCAATTAATACATATCCAATCTAATTAATGAGCCTATCAACCAACTGGTGTTTCCCTTCTTCGTAGTTACTAAACCTGTGAGAGTTCCCCTCTCTCCAGAGGAAGTAAATAGTAAAAGTGAATGCAACTTTGTATAGAATTGCGTTAGGCTTACCCTTCTTTGAATTTCTAATGGCCCAGTTCAAAGATTGCTTCCAAGTATAAGTATAGCCATTACTAGGTATCATGTGTAAAATCCTGCTCTAGACAGCCTCTGAAAAATAGCACAAGTAGTATCCTCAGTGCTATGCCAATCGTTTTTAGTCCTTGACCTATTTTTAGTTGCAAGCCAAGAAATAAAAGAGGTTTTTGGTTGAAAGGTACAATGCCATAAAAGATAAGACTAAGGTACCTTAGTTAAACCTCCTATTAGAAACTAATGACATGATTTGTTTGAGAATTTGCTACTCAGATTGAGGGTGCAAATGATTGAATCATCTAACAACTCATTATCTATTTGTGGAAATAACTGAGCCAAAGTATCTCAAACTTTAAAATTTCCTCTCCAATGCCCATTACAAATCAAAAATGATACTTTAAGATTAAGAGGAATTTGGTTTCTTAAGTGATGTAATTGAGTATTGAGGATAAGAGGGCTTCAGTCTGACTAGTTATCATACCAAAGCCAAATTTTGTCCCTATTGCCAATTTTGTGCTTAATACATGGATTAATCAAATCTTGCAACTTCATCATTTGAATAAGAATCCAAGAGAACTCATTAGAAGAAGCTTGCCAAAAGTTCACATTTTTTTTAAGGTGATACTTATGTATCCACTTGACCCAGAGTGCATTATTGTCAGTGTATAACCTCCAAAGTCTTTTTCACATTAAGACTTTTTGCATAGTGGAAATAGAAATGATCTATGGTCTGCCAACTCTTTTCGAAAAGGCTACCTCACTCCATTTTATCTTGGCATTTTTAGCATTCTCAGTTCTACCAGACCATAAGAAAGCTTTAAGTATTCTGTCAACCTTCTTAAGCACTTTTCGAGGAAATGCTATGTGAGCACTCTAGTATAGATATGAACCCTTAATACAAAGATGATAGGTGTTAACCTAGCAACATATGAAAGAAACATGTTTTTTCAAGCATTCACTCTTAACTTTATCGTTTCTATAAGGGGTAAAACATCGTGAAACTTTGGATTAAAAGAAGAGATCGAGACTCCCAAATAATATAATAGAGCAGAATGAGCATTTATCTCAACTATAGTATAAACTTTTGTAATATTTATCACATCATCAGAGAGATACAAATAACTCTTCTCAGGTTTATGCTTTAAACCTGGCCAACTAGTAAATAATTTCAAGGCATGCATCATTAAATAAATGGAATGCATATCAGATCCACAAGGGATCAATAAATCATCAACATACATAAGGTGAGTTAGATTGATAACAAAACATATTTAATGGAATTGGAAAGTCCTGTTACAAGAGATCATCTTACTTTTCAATTGATAAAAGCCTTCCATCATAAGAGTAAATATATAAAGAGACAATGGATCCCTTTGGCAAATAACGTTGGCAAGTTTAAACGGTTTGGTAGGAACCCTATTTATAATAATACTCAGACAGAGAGGTTTGATACATGGTATGATCCAATTAATAAATATTGATGGAAACTTCAGAGCCTCAAAACAAAAACGGATGAATCTCTAGCTTACGGTGTCAAAAGCCTTGAAAAATCAACTTTGGTTAAACAAATTTTAAGATTCTTGTCAGAATTGTAATCCTTCAACAGTTCTTGTAGAAGAAATATATTATCCCCAATATTCTGCTATGGAATGAAGGCCCCCTGAGTAAGTTTGATGATACTAAAAATAGCTTACTTAAGTCTCTCAATAAGGAGTTTAGAAATGACTTTATATATTATATTACAGCAAGAGATTGATCTAAAGTCATTCATTCTTTGAGGATTGCATTTTTTAGGAACTAAGCATATATAGGTATGGTTTATTTCCTGGAGCATCTTAGAGGAAGCAAAAAATTCCAACACAACTTCAAAGAATAAATTACCATAATTTCCCAAGTTTTTGGAAGAATAAAGCAGTGAACCCATCCGGTTCAGGAGATTTAAAAGAGTTAATATTGAATAAGATTTTTTTGAAGTTTTGCATCGAGATTTATAACACCATAATATCCTTGATACTCTGATCTAGTGAACCTTCAAACAACCTTAGATGTTAGGGTTAGGGACGGTGGAATTATCCTCTCCCATTAGGTTCAGAAAGTGGTCCCTGGCAAGTTTTGTAAGTGTATCTGATCCGTATACTCATATCCCCTGCTGTTTAGGAGTATAGAAATTCAATTTTTTTGTTTAATTTAGATTTTTGTTTCAGAGTAGAGTTTTGGAGTTTGATAGCTTCTAAATATTCCTGAAGGTAAACCACTTTAGTAGATTTTAAAGCAACATCATGTGGGGTATCGTAACAAGCTTTCTAAGCTAGTGTAAGCTTCTCCGTAAGTGTAAAGAGGTTTAGATGTCGACTAGCCATATGAAATTTTAGAGCTTCTTTCACTCTCTTCAATCTCTGCATCAATTGGAAAGATTTATAGCCATATGGGAGAAGGTGATTGAGAAGAGACTGAGGAAGAATGCTTCCATCTTGGAAAATCGATTTGGCTTCATACCAAGGAGGTTTATGATCCTTTAGAGGTTAATAGAGTATTACAGGGAAAGACAACATAACTTACACATGGTTTTTATTGGTTTAGAGAAGGCATATGATAGGTTACCAAAAGAATCATAAGGAAGTGTATACAAGTCAAGGGGTCCCTATGACCTATATACAAATTATTAGAGATATGTTTGAAGTTGTAAAAACTAGAGTAAAGACGATAAGAGGGGATACAGAGCATTTTTTATAGATATTAGGCTACATCAAGGATCCTCTTTGAGCTCCTTTTTGTTTGCAGTAGTGATTGATGAGTTCACCAAAAATATCTAAGGGGATGTGCCTTGGTATATGTTATTTGACGATGATATCGTTTTATTGGATGAGACAAAAGAGGGTCAATGCCAAGATTGAACTTTGGAGGGATACATTAGAGATGAAAGGCTTTAGATTAAGTAGGACTAAAATTAAGTACGTGGAGTGTAACTTTTTAGGACATAGAGTGGTTACCGATGTGGAGGTAAAGATTGGTTCAGAAGTTATACCACAAAAGGAGTGTTTTAAATATTTTGACTCTATCATGCATAGCAATAGAGAGAGTGATGAAGACATACTTCACTAGATCATATCTGGGTAGCTTAAATGGAGAAGTGCATTAGGAGTTGTGTGTGACAAGGAGATGCTACTTAAGGTTAAAGGTAAATTCTATCGCTTAGCGATTAAGTTAACTATGCTTTATAGAGTAGAATGTTGTCCCATCAAACAAATGCATAATCATAAAGTAATGGTCATAGAGATGAGAATGCTTTGATGGATGTGCAACCTTACTAGAAGAGATAAGGTCAGGAATGTAATGGTAAGGGCCAGATTGAAGGTAGCTAATATTATTGACAAATTAAGAGAGACAACACTTAAGTAGTTTAGACATATTAAGAGGAGGCACTCAGATGCTCCAGTAAGAAGATGTGAGAAGATTGTACTTAGAGATTGTCAGAGGAAAAAAAAGAGGCCTAAGAAGAATTGGGAAGAGGTGATCAAGAGTGATATGACAATGTTGGAACTTACCGAGGATATGATTCGGAATAGAAAACTTTGGCGTAATATGATCCATATGAAGGATCCCTCATAAAGATATTCTTGTGATTCTTCTTGTAGTTAGCCTAAACTTGTAAATAGGTAGTACTTATGATACAACCAGCCTTTGCAATAGAGTTTCATGCCTTACACGTCAACCTGACAAGATACACATGCCATGTGGTCCAATTACAACGCAACAAGTTTTAAAGCCTAAACAAGTAATGCAAGCTTTTGTTCAAGCCCAAATCACAAGTCAAGTATATGAGGAGGCTGAAACATCCATGGAGGAACACCAAGGCACGCCCAAGCTTTTGATTTTATTAGAGGAGGCATTGGAAGAGGCTAGTACTTAGCCATTTTTGGGAAACAAGCTCAAGTCTTGCTTAGGGTGGATATTTTTTTAATAATTTGGGCTTGTTATTTATTATCTCTTATTTTAGTCCCAAGGACTTGTCTATAAGCTGTTCTTTTAATTAATCACATTTGCTTTCATTAAAAGTCACATGACTTAGTTTTTGCTTAATAAGGCCCATACGCCCCTCTTTGTGTGTTTGGGTATTTGGAGACTTATTTAATTTTTTATAGGATTGTTTTAATGTGTTTAGCCCATTCTTATAAGGACTTGGATCAGATTGTGTTCAATAGCTAAATACTCCTAGATTTTTTAGGATTAGCCTAGTTTTCATTAAATGGGCTTGCAAACCCATTCCTATTAAGGTTAGGACTTGGTCAAGAGTATTTATACCTTATTATATCCTTGTAATCCTAGATTGGATGATTAATAAAATTTTAGAATTGAATTCTTTAAGTGAGGTGTGAATGTCTTCATGGTTACTTCAAGAAATTGATTTGCATCAATAAGTAAGTACGTGCAACATAAATTGATTTCTGATTTCCTTAAGATTGGGTCTCAACCTTATGCTTTGGGGTTTGATCTAGCATGTTTAACTGAATAGAAAGATTCAGGTTTTGATTTCATAAGATTAGGGGGTTTCAAGAACCTTGTTTTTTTGAGGGTTCTGTATCATCTTGGTATCAGCTTTGGCTTAATTCTATTGAACTCATACATGTCTTTATTGTATTTTTCTTATTTATTTCTTAAAAAAACATGGACAGTAGCAAAAAGGAATGTGAACAGTAGCAGAAAAAAGTGAATAGTAGCAGAAAAAAGTGAACAGTGGCAAAAAAAAGAAATTTCTAAATTGATCAAGAAATACCCAAGATTATGATTCTTTGAATCTTTGTTTGATCCTTGTTTCAAGATTCATCAAGATTGCCATTTTTAACTTTAGGATTGATTTTTTTCAACAAGAACGAGTCTTTCTATTCAAGAACATATCAAGATTTGCTTTTTTTAATCTTTTATGCTATTCTTGGAAATTCAGACTAGGCAATTAACTCTTTTTGCATGAAACTTAGGTTAAAACTTCAAATTAGCCTATTTTTATGCAAAAGCCATTGAAAGCTCGTTAAGTTGCCTACTTTAAACCTTGGGGCAGATTTGAAATTTGTTCTTTGAGCTCTCAGGTTTTTGTTGAGTTTTACAACATATTGAGTATCTTTCTTTGATTCGTAGTTTACTTTCTTGTTTGTGCCTTTCTTTGCTTCCATTACATTGAATTGCACAATCTTGCATTCATATTATTCAATTATAAACAAAAATCATTGCATACACATCTTTTCTATCTGTGTATTAGCCTAATATTTTATTTCTGTCCATGCATTATTTTGCTTCTAGAATTGTTCTTATTTCGTTTATTGTTAGGATTTACTTGTTCTTTCCAATTAATTTATGTTGCTTACTATTTGCTTAGTTTTGTTGAATTAGTTTCTGAAAAGTAACTTTAAAGACATCACTTGAGAGGTAAAAGGCAAGAGGGTTAGTTTATATAGTGAAAAGCGATTAATATTGTGTGAAAGCACAAGTGTACATTCTAATTTGAGGAAACACGTGAGGGAGTGATTGTGAGGTCCTTTCTGACATTTTCTTGCAGGTTTACACCTTGTCTAAGTTAAATGATAGGGATGGTAATGGTGATGGGAAGTCTAGTGAAGGAAAATGAAGTGACAATAAATAACAAAATAAGACTTTCTTTACTTTAGGAGCTGTACAAAATCAGTTTCTATAGATAGAGAACATGTTTAGAGATGTCATTGACAAGTTTGAAAGACAAGACAGATTGATCAGAGCTTTGTAAGATTTTTCAATTAATAATGCACCAAGAGAAAGAGCTTCAACTATAGCTCGAAATCCCCAAAACTATGAAGAAGAAGTTGTTGGTTACGAAGAAGATGATGAGAGGGGGTGGTATGAAGTTCGAAACTATGGAAGAGGAGGAAGGGGAGATAGAGGCCGAAATTATTGGATCCCGTTTTCTTAGGATTTTTATATTTATGTTTTATTTTTTATTTTATTAAATTATCAAGAATGAAAATAAATTAGAACTTATGAATTAGAAAATTTTGAAATTTAATATGATATATTATGAATTTTATATGGTGGTATGAATTAAAAAGAAAAGCATTAAAATAAAGTGAAGGAGTTAGTAGGAAATTCCTTTTATAAGGAAGGGCAAAATTGGAAAATTAAAATTTTTTGTCTTAAGTTAATAAGACAAAGAAAAGAGGAGTCGTGTGTGTGAAGAAAGAAAGGAAGGAGAGCGTCGTGGAAGAGACTAGAAGGAGAGAAGGAGAAAGAAAGGGAAGAAGAAAGAAAGAAAGAAAAAGGAGAAAGAAGAAGGAAAAAGAAGAAGGAAAAGTTTAGATGAGTTCTTCTTTGTCTATTCTTTTTGTTTTGATAGAAGAAGGAAGTGGAGAAACTAGGTTTTTAGATGATGAAGATGAATATGATGAAGATGAAGAAAGAAAGAAGAAGAACAAGAGGTTAATGTTTTCTTTAGATTTTTAGAAACCTTATCTAGATCTTAGTTTTTCTAGTTAGATAAAATCAAAATTAGATCAAGCTTACGCTTATTCATGGATAGCTAGGTTTAAGGAAAACTTCATGCGTGTGTCTTGATTAAATGAAATATGTTTGTTCTTAGGGAGTCAAGAATATCGACGTCAAGAGCAAGGAGAAGACCAAGCTTGATTTTGGAAATATCAAGTTACATAGGTGGTTAATATGTTTATAGTTTTGTGATGATGAGCTAAAGTTTATGTGTATGTATGATGAATATATTTGTTTTATTCATTGTATATCATGTTGCTTTGTGAAAAATTCTATGACTTTTTTGTGAATGAAAAATAGAAAATTTAAGAAGCATGAAAGCATGAATATATTATGGAATGTATGAGCATAAAAAATTCTGTTTGTGTGGAACCCATTTTATCTCTTGTTTTCAAAATATTTTATGTGGTATAAAACTCAACTAAAAAGAGAGAATCTATTTTCTTACACGTGCACGATGACTTATGGCCTTCTCCTGGTTGTCCACTTGTGGCCATGAGAACTTGAGAAATTGCAATCATTTTGTTTCATGGTGTAAACTTTAGTTTCATCGTTTCGTTCCACGAAACTCTCGAGCCATTATGTTGTGCATTGCATTTTTGATATGTCAAGTTATGATGTAATTTGAGTGTTATGCTTTGATGATAAGTATTCCTATATGAGCATTCATATATGTTTGTGTGTGGTTCATTATCATTGGCTATAAATATATTAGCCACTGAGCTTTCTTAATCACCCCATAAATTTTCTACTCCTCAGGTGAAGAATCAGCAGATCATAATTGAGCCTTTGCAAAGTTTTGGCAATCTCCAAGAATTTCAGACTTTTGTAACTAAGTTAGTGTGAATCATTTCTGATGATCTTAGAAGCATATCAGCATAAACATTACTGTATGTATTTTGTAATTATAATACTGATATGGCATTTTGAAATGAAGTATGAAGATGTTTATCAACTTTGTTGTTGCAATATTGACAATGAAAGTTGACAGTGAAAGTGCAGAAATTCTGATATATGTATGTATAGTTATATATGCAAATTCTTCTTCTTTTGTTAAGTTGGTTTTATGTTGAATGTTGGGATATCTTTTGATGGACTTGTTTGAAGTAAATTTTGTATCAAAGGAGTTTTGGTTTGTAGGGAATTGAATGTTGGTTCGGGTCCTGTGAAATTTGTGTTAGAAATGTTTGTGAACAGATAAATGAAAAATAGAGAATATGATAAAATGTGATCTGAAACTTTAAGGAATAAACTGCATTGATATAGGCTAAGTGTTCTTTATAAAGTTGTAGATTATTCTTTTAGCTTTCTAATGGTATAAAGACTGAAATTTTTAGACTTCAGACACAAGAGTTATGGCCTTTATAAGATAGCAGTATTGGTGTACAATTTTGACTGAAATGATAATCTTTACTTAAAGGATTAAACTGTATCGACACAGGTTGAATTATACAAAATTGTCTTCATAAAAGTTGTAGATCTTTTTCTTAGCGTTTCAACGATATACAGTTTAAAAATTTTGGACTTCTGGATTAAAAGTTATGTTATTTAGAAGTAAGGATATATAACTGGGAAGTCGCGATCGTGACACAGTACGATCGCGACAGTCCCAGAATTCCGCAAAGTCGCGATTACGACCGACCTGAAATTTTTCAAAAAATCACGATCGCGACGAAGCGCGATCACGACGGTTCCAGAAGTTCATCAAAGTTGTGATTGCGACGAAGTCGCGACTGCGACAATCCCAGTTTACCCAAAAGTTGCAATCGTAACACAGCATGATCGCGACGCCATCTCCCTCTCACGGGCGTGAGACGTGACTTTTATCACAGGCGTGACTATGAGAGTCACACCTGTGACTTTTCTACTTTTGAATTAAGTTGTTTCATTACTAAATCAATTGCAAATTAATTCTTTTAACACCCAAATCATTTATTATTTGTTCATTTCTGCTATGTAAAATTTTTCATTAAATTGTTGGGTATTATTTTTACTTCTCCTATAAATTTTATTTATTTACTATAATTATTAACTATTTCTTTTATTTGATATTATCTATTAATTGTGTATCTTATTATAATTAATTGTTTATATTAAATCATTGTTTTTGAATAATTTAATTTCATGTCTAAAATTATTCTATGACATTTTAATTACTAATTGCTTATATTAGAAAAGTCCCACCACAAATCTTCCTTGTGTAAACTCTATTAAATTTCAATGTTATATGTTATTTTATTTTTATATTCCCAAATATATTTATTATTATTTTAATAAATTCTAATGGTGACACGTAGTCACCATAAAAGCCATATATGTTATTTTATCTTTATGTTCCTAAATATATTTATTATTATTTCAATAAATTCCAATGGTGACACGTAGTTTCCATAAAAGCCATATGGAGACCCGAGGCCAACAGATAGAGGAGGCCATAAGGGGAGAGTTGAAAGAGGCAAAGATGACGAAGAAGTTGAGAGAGTTGATAGAAACATAGGAAGCATCAAAATGAAGATTCCAACTTTCCAAGGGAGGAATGACGCAGAAGCCTACTTGGAGTGGGAAAGGAAAGTAGAGATGACATTGACTTGCCACAACTACTCAGAAGAAAAGAAGGTGAAGTTGGCAGCAGTTGCAGCTGTTTGGTGGGATCAACTACTTCTAAATAAGAGAAGGGGTGGAGATAGACCTATTGAAACATGGGAGGAGACAAAGTCCATCATGAAGAGGCATTTTGTGCCTAGTTACTACTACAGGGAGTTACACCAAAACCTTCAAACTTTGAGACAAGTTACTAAGAGCGTTGAGGACTACCACAAAGAGATGGAAATGGTTATGATAAGGGCTGATATTGAAGAAGAAAGGGAAGCCATCATGGCTCAGTTTCTTGCTGGATTGAATAACGAGATAGCCAATATTATAGAGTTGCATCACTATATGGAGCTTAATGAAATGGTCAACATGGCCACAAAAATTGAAAAGCAATTGAAGAGTAAAAGCTCCAACAAGGCTTACAATTCTGGTACTTTAAGTTCTTGGAGTTCCAAGTGGCCTAAGAAGGAAGAAAAAGGCAAGGACAAGTCCAATGACTATAGGGACAAGTCCAAAGATAAGGGGACAACCTTTAAAGGTACGAATTCTCACCAAAATAATGTTAATGCATTTACTAAGCACAGGGATATTAAATGCTTTAAGTGATTAGGATCTGGTCATATTGCTTCATATTGCCAAATAGAAAAGTTATGCCTTTGAGAGATGATGGGAGGATTGAGTCCTAGGAAAGTAATGGAGAAGAAATGCCTGAGCCTGAGGATTGCAGTGATATGGAGGTAGAGGAACTTATCCAAGATGAAGCCCTTATGGTTAGGCATGCTCTCGATGTGCAGGAGAAGGTAGAAGTAGATGAACAGAGGGAAAATATCTTCCATACATGTTGCTTAATCAATGGTAAGATGTGTAGTATGATAATTGATGGAGGGAGCTGTACAAATATAGCTAGTACAATTTTGGTGGAGAAGTTGGGGTTGCCTACTATTAAACATCCTAGCCCATACAAGTTACAATGGCTCAATAAGTGTGGAGAAGTAAGGATACACAAGCAAGTGAAGGATGCATTCTCTATTGGGAGGTATTCCGTTGAGGTTTTCTATGATGTAGTACCAATTCAGGTGGGTCACATATTGTTGGGGAGGCCTTAGCAATATGATAGGCGTATGATCTATGATGGATACAAGAATAGGTACTCTTTCAAGAAAGGAGATTAAACCTATGTTTTGGCGGCTCTAAAACTAAAGGAGGTTCATGAGTATCAAATAAGGCTTGCAAAAGCTATGGAAGAATAAAAACAAAGGGAGGCCGAGAGTTTGAAAAAAAAGAAAAGGAAAAGAAGCCATTCAAAAAATAAAAATAAAGCCCAATTGAGAGAGATTGCACTAGTGAGAAAAATGAGGGAAGTGCAATAGAAAAAGGAGAGTTGAGTGAAAAAAAGAGTGAAAGAAAAAAGAGTACCTTCTTTGCAAAGTCAAGAGATTTGAGACAAGTATTTTACATACCTAAGCCTTTAATTTTGCTTAACTACAGAGAAATTCTTTATAATGAGGCTGACCTTGACTCTTCCGTACCTAGTGTTATTAAATATGTTTTGTAAGAATACTTAGATTTCTTTCCAGATGAGATGCCCAAGGGAGTTCCACCTTTGAAAGTTATTGAACCCCAGAACGATTTTATGCAAGGAGCTTAAATTCCAAACTGCCTGGCTTATAGGAGTAATCTTGAGGAGACAAAGGAGCTTTAAAAGTAAGTGGAGGAACTTTCAGAGAGGGGGCACCTGAGAGAAAGCTTAAGCCCATGCGCAGTTCTAGTGTTATTAATGCCAAAGAAAGATGGGACTTGGTGCATATGTGTGGATTGCAGGGCAGTGAATAAGATAACGGTAAAGTATCACCCAAGCATTTGAAGGGCCAAGGTAAGTTAAATAAGAGACATGCAAAATGGCTAAATTTCATTGAAACTTTTCCATATGTGATCAAGTATAAGCAAGGTAAGAAAAATGTAGTGACTGATGCACTATCTAGAACGTATACTCTAATCAATACTTTGAGTTCTAAAATGCTTGGATTTGAGTTTATTAGAGATTTGTATGCTTCATATTCTGATTTTGGGAATGTTTATGGGGCATGTGAGCATGCTGCATTTCAATAGTTTTATAGGCATGATGGGTACTTATTTAGGGAGAATCAGCTTTGTGTGCCTATTTGCTTTATGCATGAAATACTTATGTATGAATCACATTGTGGAGGATTGATGGGTCACTTTGGGGTGCAAAAGACATATGACATACTTTGTGAACATTTTTATTAGCCTAAAATGAGAAAAGATGTTGAAAAAATCTATTCTAGTTGTGTCATATGTAGAAAAGCGAAATCAAAGACCCATCCACATGGTTTGTACACTCCTTTGCCTATGCCTAAGCATCCTTAGACTGACATATCTATAGACTTTGTATTGGGGGCTGCCTAGGATAAAAAAAGGCAGGAATAACGTATTTGTGGTTGTTGATAAGTTTAGTAAAATGGCACACTTTATTGCATAAAACTAATGATGCCACTTATATTGCTGATTTATTCTTTAGGGATGTTGTGCGTTTGTATGGTGTTCCTAAAACCGTTATTTCAGACTATGATGGAAAGTTCTTGAGTCACTTTTGGCGTGTTCTTTGTAGAAAGTTAAGAAGTAAGATTTTTTTTCTACTACTTGTCATCCTCAAACAGATGGCCAAATGGAAGTAGTCAATAGAATTTTAGGATCTCTTTTGCATGCTGTTATAACAAAAAATCTTAAAACTTGGGAACAATGTTTGCCCTTAGCTGAATTTGCATATAATAGGAGCATTCATTCTACTACTGGTTATTCACCATTTGATATAGTTTATGGATGTAACCCTTTGATGCCTTTAGATTTGTGTCCTTTGCCATTACATAAGTTATCTAGCAGGGATGGACAACATAAGGCTGAATTGGTGAAGAGCATTCATGAGAAAGCAAGGCAACATATAGAGAAGCAGAATGAAGCAAATGCACACAAGGCTAATCAAAGGCGCCAGTTATTGAGGTTTGTGCCTGGAGATTGGGTTTGGGTGCATTTCAGGAAGGAGAGGTTTCCTAAGCAAAGGAAATCCAAGTTGGATCCTGGAGGCGATGGGCCATTTCAAATGCTTGAGAGAATTAATGATAATGCCTATAAGATTGATTTGCCAGGTGAGTATCAAGTGTCTGCTACTTTTAATGTTGTTGATATCACTCCCTTTAATAATGTAGGGTTTGATTCAAGGATGAATCCTTTTGAGGAGGAAGGGGATGATACAACCATCCTTCACAATGGAGTTCCACACCTTACACATTAACTTGACAAGCTACAAATTCTAAGTGGTCCAATTACAACGTAACAAGCTTCAAGGCTTAAACAAGCAATGCAAGCTTTTGTTTAAGCCCAAATCACAAGTCAAGTACATGAAGACGTCGAAACATTCATGGTCGAACACTAAGGGACGCCCAAGCTTGTGACTTTAATAGATGAGGCATTGGAAGAGGCTAGTACTTAGCCATTTTTGGGAAACAAGCTTAAGTCTTGTTTGGGGAACATTTTTTTAATAATTTGGGCTTTTTATTTATTATCTCTTATTTTAGGCCTAAGGACTTGATTACGGGCTATTCTTTTAATTAGTGTCATATGCTTTCATCAAAAGTCACATGACTTGGTTTTTGCTTAATAAGGCCCATATGCCTCTCTTTGTGTGTTTGGGTATTTTGAGACTTATTTAATTTTTATAGGAGTGTTTTAATGTGTTTAGGCCATTCCTAAAAGGACTTGGATCAGATTGTGCTCAATGGGCTAGATACTTCTAGATTTGTTAGGATTAACCTAGTTTTCATTAAATGTGCTTGCAAACTCATTCCTATTAGGGTTAGGACTTGGTCAAGAGTATTTATACCTTATTATATCCTTGTAACCCTAGATTGGATGATTAACAAAATTTTAGAATTGAATTCTTCAAGTGAGGCATGAATGTCTTCATGGTTACTTCAAGAAATTGATTTGCATCAATAAATAGGTACTTGCAACATAAATTGATTTATGATTTATTTGAGATTGGGTCTCAAACTTATGCTTTGGGGTTTGATATAACATGTTTAATTGAATAGAAAGATTGAGGTTTTGATTCAATAGGATTAGGGGGTTTTATAAACCTTGTTTTCTTGGGGGTTTCGTATCAACTTACCTCTTAGGGATTTAGCTTAAATTAGTAATTATTTTTATTTTTATTATGATCATTCTTATTAATATTACTACTATTAGTGTTACTACCACTAATAGTACTAGTACTATTACCACCGCTACCACCACCACCACCACCACCACCACGACTACTACTACTACTACTACTTACTACTACTATTACTACTACTACTACTACTACTACTACTACTACTACTACGAATACGACTACAACTATGACTACTACTATAAATATGACTACTACTACGACTACTACTACTACTACTACTACTACCACCACCACC
>JANZXR010378254.1:0-18104 GCA_027575705.1 Erythroxylum echinodendron
TCTCAAAAACCTCTTTCCTAAGGCAAATGAGGGGTGAACCCTACTTTCTTCTTCTTCTCTTCTTCTCCTTCATCGAAATACCTCTCTTTATCTTATGAAATTTTGTTTTTCTCCTCTCATTCACGATACTCTCCCTCCTTTTTTCATTCTTTCATTTACAAGAAGCCAAAAAGACTAAAATGCCCCTCCTTGAAAAACTTGACTTCTAAGAACTTAAGTGATCTTCCTAAAATAACCCTACAAGATCATGTTCTTTGAATTCTAACTAACTCCATAAGCTTTTCTAACTTACTCTAAATTTCTCCTTTTTTAATCCATCAATTCTAAAAAAAAATTTCTACCTCCAAAGGAATTAAAAATTTATACCTAATCGCAATGAAATAATCAAATTAATCCCCAACATAAACTAATCACATGCTTATTAGTAAGAAGAGAATCGAGGTCCAACACACGGACTTCGTCTGAGTTACTGTACACAGACTTCGTCTGTGTTACTATTCACAAACTTTGTGAAACTGAGACGGAATAAAAATGAGACGCAAGAAATGAGACAGAGGGAAAATAAGACATAAGTCAGAAATGAGACGGAAGAAATGAGACGGAAGAAAAATGAGATGCAAGATAGAAATGAGACGGAAGGAATAAGATGGACAAAAAATGAGACGCAAGATAGAAATGAGACGATGCAAGATAGGAATGAGACGAAAGGAAAATAAGACGCAAGTCAAAAATGAGACTGAAGAAAAAACAGACGCAAGACAGAAATGAGACAGAAGAAAAAACAGACAATAGAAATGAGACGAAGGGAAGCCGAAAATGAGACGCAAGCAATGAGACGAAAAAAATGATAGACCTTTAAGAAGATAAAGTTGACCTTTGAAGTCTTCATGAAAGTTGTAGAGATTGAAGCGCTCTTTAAATCCATCTAAAGAAACCTTAGATTGGATTCCCATAGGAAAAGTTATACTAATAGCCTCGAAACAGGGATATGTGCAAGGGGTTGAGAAGATGACCCGGTAGTGATAAGTCTGATGATATTTCCGAAGGTTAGGCTCTTAAGAGCGGGCTCTCACAGAGTTGGTATCAGAGCAAGCATGAATAATCATGTATGAGAAGTTAGGCTCCAAAAACGGGGCCTAACATTGGTTGGTATCAGAGCAAGCATGAAGCATGAAAGGTGTGAGACTCCAAAAATGGGCTCTCACATGTATGGTATCCGAGCAAGTAGGATTTGGACTCCGATAACGGGGTCCAACAGTGATAATGATTAATAAACTATATTTGTATCTCCATGTTTAGTGCATATTGCTTTTTTATTTAAGAGTTTTTATAGTTTTGGGTACTTAATTAGTTTCTTGTATATGTTTAGGTCTTAATCGCCTTCATGGTTTAAAAGGATCAAAAATGAGATGAAATTGACATAACAAATTGAAGGATTGAATTTATCCTTAAGGGATACGACCGTGTAGAGGTGGACACAATTGTGTCCTAGACCATGTAGCTTTTTAGAATCTTGTTTCTAAGTAATTTTCAAAGAAACAAAGTGAGATTAAGGGAAAGTCATGCATACAACTATATGGGTCATTGTGTCCTTTAGAAACCCTAAATTTATAACAATAAAAGAGAAAAACTGAGAAAAAAAAAAAGAGAGATTCAAGGGAGGCTCTACAAAACGCAAATTACTAGCCTAGGATGACAGAAAGAATGGGAAACAAGCAAGCAAACATATTTTAGATTAAATTACCATCAATATAAGGTATATTTCATAAAAATTAAAAAGGTTATCATCATGTTTCTTTTGATTTTTCGATTTTCTTTAATTTTTATGTTATGTCTTATGTGATTAAGAACTATATGATTTAGAGAATTTAGCTTATGTTTTGATGATTTCTATGAGATTTAGTACTTTATTAGGTTTATATTTTATTTAAAGGCCTTTTTCTAGTTTGCTAATGCAGAAGGAATGAAATTGAGAAAGTTTGAGTTAAATTGGAGTGATATTTGTGGGGTTAGAAAGGAAGGACTTAGAGCTAGCCTAAGCAGCAACCTATTTTCAACAATATGAGGGCAATAAGGACCTATATTTAGGAACTTAAGTTAACGTAAGTGCTACATTTAATTTGTTTTTTATAATAGATCGTCTATTTCTTCTCATTTTCAGTTGAAGGAGAAGTGAAGAAACATGAGTCCATCATCATTTTGTATTATGACCTTATTAGTGGTGATTTTATGGAAAAGAAGTTGAGAAGTTTGTAGAGCAACTTATGTACTTACATATTTTCGCATTTGACTCGTTCTTAATGAAAAATTTAAGGTTCTATTGTAAAAATGAGAGAGACATGGTGGAAAAGAGAGAGATATCTAAGAGGACAAGAGAACCAATTTAAAGCATGTTGGGAGAAGAAGAAAGCAACTTTGGAGGAAAAAGGGGGATTCAATCAATATTAAATAAATAAAAATCATGATTTATGATTCAAAATTTATAAGGACTCATTCTTTTATCTTGTTTTCTTCAGTGTTGATTGTTAATTTCCTTTAACTTTTCATGAACTAATTTGGATATATATCTAGGAGGGATGAATATAAGAATATGTTGTTTGGATTGTTTTCTTTGATTTAATATAAGATTCCAGTTTTAGATTGTTTTCTTTAATTTAATATAAAATTCTAGTTTTCTGGAAAATTATTCATGAGTTTACATTGTGTTTAATTGAAGTAACAAACATAAAAGATTTAACTTCATATTTAATATATAAGATTGAAATAGGGAACATAAAAGATCATATATGAGTAATTCACATCTTAGATAATTAGGGTTAAACGGAATCCTAGAAATAGGCCAATATGATCCATGGAATTCACTGAAATTTATTATAGGAATTCATTTATCAAACTAATCATTCTTAGGATGGTTTTAATTTGAAAGAAGATAAAGGAAAGGATACTGTTGATGACGAGAAGGATGATGAAGAAGAGAAGAAGGAGGAGTAAAAGAAGAGGGAAGAGAAAGAGTAGGAGCCAAAGAGGAAGGTTATTGAGGAATTATCAACAGGCACTTTAAGTAATTCTCCTCATCCTATATAAAAAAATTTCATAAACAATTACAGATCTATAGATTTTTGTTATTGCTTATAATATTAATAGTTTGTAAATTAAAAGGGTACTATCAAACTTAATAGGTAGTATTAATTTGACGCTATATGAAAATATTATACCACAATGTATGGATTTTCTGAAAGCTAATAATATGTTATTTGGGAAAAAGATGGATTTTCTGAAAGCTAATAATATGTTATTTGGGAAAAAGAGTCAAAGCAAGCTTTTAATTATAGATTAGGATGAATGCAGGGTTTAAGGAGAAGTCTAGCTAAATGGTTTATAAAGAAGCACTTGTTAGAAGGCAGCCTAATACTTATATTTTTGTCTTAAGGTAGTTTTAGTTTACTTTTATTTTAGACTCTTAGATTGAAGTTTATTTTGATGCTCTTTTAATTATTTAATTATGGTTATTCTACTTATTATAAGTTTTAATGGAGTTATATAGGTTATATGGGCCATATCACCCCTACACACTATAGTAGAGATTATAGTTCACTAGACTAGGATAGATATTATGGGCATTGGATAAGGTTGACAATTCTTTACTATCAAGGGAGTACTAGTTGTCCTTATCTCCTTTCCATCATTTCATATGTTTTCACTATTCATGCATATTGTGTTCGTTAAGGACAATTTACAGCGTGAGTGTGGAGAAGGAAATTAATTTTTATGCTTGTTAAATTTTGTTATAATTAACTTAATAGGAGAAATCATAAGATTTTTTAGCTTATTGATCAAGATAATTCATTATAAGTTTAAGTGTTATCGTAATTTGATTTGTTTAGAAAAACAATGATAAGCTTTGATAATTATGTTGATTTCAATTTACCTTATTAATTTTAAGAATTGATTTTTAGTTTTCATTATAATAGTTTTTGTATAAGTTGTACGTATAATTAAGTCAAATGTGAATTATTTTTAAATGTTTTCGTGATCTCATAAGGATTAAGAAAAAGAACAAAACAACAAAAATAAAATGTGGAAGTAAATGAGCATGGAATAAATTCACTCCTCTGGCTTCAATAATTTAGAAGCAAGTTTCAGATGAAATAATAAATTTAATTATGAGCTCTTAGAGACTTAAATTCCTTTATTACTATTGTTACTACTAAAATTTGAGTGGGGACCCTTGCCTCTGTTGTCCTTCATAATTCTATGAAAAGTAAGGATGGTTTCTCAGCCCTAAATCGTTTTTTAGACTAATTGTTTAAAAAATTAACTTTCTTAGTCAGCTACCTTATGTTGTTGTGTACCTGAGATGCATAAATGGGGTGTCAAATGAAATAAATTTCACAAATCATTACATGTGCAAGTTGAGATGCCAAATTCATACTATTAAGCTTCTTAATGTTTTCAAATTTACCTCTAATGTTGTCACAAGAACAATATTATAGATAATTTGATTTTGGCTTTAGCCGCAAATCACACAATTTGTAATTCTTGATGGCGATATTCTTAATCAACACTTGCATTCCTTAGAAGTTTAAAAATTGGTAGATCCATTTTAAAATGCATCAACCAACTACATGGATAAATAACTCAGTACACTATGTCAAGTCCATAATGTGGGAACTTTCTCAATAAATCCTTCCACCTTTCTCAAATATTATACAACATGTAACTCTTTAGTTTTTGAAAGAAAAAGATGTCACTACTAAGCTTTATTGTTTATACTGAAGGAAAATACATAACCAAAAAATTTTCAGCAAAACTATTTTAGGCTGTAGGACTAATATTATCACTATTTTTATTGCATTTTTAGTATATATGATATTATGATTATGTAGAACAACAATGTAATGGAAAATGACTATTGAATGAATTCATTTCCTTTATGTTCTCTTATTTATTGTCAAGGAAGTATCAGTTCTCCTTTTTTGCTTTTCCTCCCCTTATTTCTTTATTTTCATTCTTCTTAAATATTATTTTCATTAAGGATAATGTTTAATAAAAAGGGGAGGGATTTAGATGCTTAAGGTTATCAATTTTGTTATAAGTTACTTAATCGGGTGCAATTTTGAGAAATATTTTAACTTTGAAATACTATTGAACGAGATAATTCATTATGAGTTTGATTGCTATTTTGAAGTAATTTGTTTACAAAATTCTTTATGTGTTTTGATAATTAAGTTAGTTTCAATTTACCTTAACAGTTTTGAGAATGGGTATTTAATCTATACTATGATACTTTTTGTATAAGTTTTGCATATAATAAAGTTAAATCTGAATTCTTATTAAGAATTTTCATAATTTTAAAAATGAACAAATAAATAAAAAATTTGGATGAATAAGCATAGAATAAATTCACTCAATATGCTTCATACCAACTAAATAAGTTAAAATTAGAGTTGTTAAAAGCTATTTGAAATGGTGGCCTAATTAAGTAATTAAGAGTATACATGACAAGTTTTTTAATCTCACGTTAAAAGGTTAAATGAATTTTCAAACAAACTCTAAATTCTCCTGTTTAATGGTAAAGCTAATGTTTAGTAACGTATATAAAAAGTTTGCAAGTTGAAACATCCTTCTCATATATGTTCCTTTTATGCATTAATTTGAATTTTATTGATTAAGTTAAAATTTTAAGTTTATGGAGTGAACTGAAGTAATTTATGACTTAATGCAAGTAGCTAAATGCCTAGCAATTTGATGAGCTTTATAATCAAACAAATAATGGAGAATCTTAGTTAATGTGATTAATTTATTAAATGTTTTCCTATAATTACCTACCATTTAAGTTAAACGTAATGAACTTGATTTGCTTGATGATTGGAAAATGATTAAGTATGGGAGAATTTGATAAGTGCTTATTGCACTATATTTTTAACATAATTTTTAAAGCATTATGTTTATGTTTTGATGTTTTGATAGGATTTGGTTTCTTAAATTGACTTGTATTTTGTTTTAATTCTTGTTTCAATCTTTGAATGAAGTAGTAAATTTGGAAAATTTTGAGTCAAGCTGGAAACTTTCACAAATTTTAGGTTAAGGCCCAAAATAAAGTACCGACATAATGCCATATTACTCCCCATGTTCTAATACCACGTTCAAATCTTAAGAGAGGTTACTACCTAAACAATGTGGTCATTATATGAACCTATATTCTTACCATGTTCTACAACAGATCATTCCATTTCTCTATTCATTATTCAATATCTTACCATGTTCTATCTATATTAGCTAGCACAAGAGAAATGTGATCCTATACTATTGACTTTTGTTAAAAGTAATTGTTATAGAAAAGAAGTTGAAAGGGGTATAAAGCAACATGAGGACCAACATGATCCCGTATTGAGCTTACATTTGTTAGAATTTGTAAGGTTTCATGTTTAATAGAGGAGGAGGAAAAAAATATGAAATGCTAAAAAAAGCAATTAGAAGTTAATGGAAAGCATCTAGAATTAATAAGAAAACAATCTAGGAGAGAAAATCAAAGGATTCATCGGGAACATTTAAGAGTCAAGATATAATAACTTAACCTTATCTCTTATGTTATTGTTTCTTTATTGTAGGTTTTCTTTGCTTGATTACGAATTTATTGGGATGTAGATTGATAATTGTAAATTGCTTCATGTTATAAGACATAGTTTTATACATGTTTAGCCAATAATTTGAACATTTATAATGTGTTTAGGTTAGAATTGTGTTCGTTTGTTAATTATTTGTTTTTTAAGTGTTTTATGGGTTAGTACAAGCTTTTGAGCTTAAATATTATGTTTTTGAGATACCTTGATGTGTTTGCTAGTATTTCAGGGATAGTACTAAAGAAAGGAGGAGATTCAGAAGACATTCAGGTCGAAATAACGGCCCATTATCATAGCCTAACATGCCACGATCATGATAAAAGGCTCAGATGTTGGCCACGATCATGGCTTATGTCATTCAGATATGTAGACGCTTACGAATTTCCTATTTTGAGGGATTTTTAGAACTTTTGGACCTCAAAAAACCCTCGAGTTACCCCAAACATAAAATAGTATTAAAAGAACATAAAAAGGAAAAGAAAAAGAGCTTTTACATTGGCCACCTTAAGAAACCTCAAAGAGAGATCATCGAGAGATAGAGGAATAGAAGAAGGAAGAGAGAAGAGAACAAAAAGCTGACTCGAAGTACGTCCCAGATAAGGAGGTTTCCTGACGTCGCTACTTCTCGTCATCTATTTTAGATTATATTTCCTATTCTTTTTAGTTTTATTATTGTATAGAATTGGATAGAGCAGTTGATAATAGGATCTAGAATGTTGAGGATCTTCTAAACTCATATTTGGAACTTTATTATTTAATTAATGAGAATCTGATTGTTTATGTGTTTATTGGATATTGTTGTGGTTTTATTATGTGATTACATAATTCAATAATAAACTAAGGTCGTGAATCGAATGAAAAAGGATTAAATTAGACTAACAAGAGTTAGGTGATTTAATAGAAACCAAAATTGAATCATATTGGTAATTTGTACGAAGAAAGATCTTGTATAGGTTTCTAATAGTTTATTAGAGAACTTCAGAACTAATTATGGTTTTGGATAGGTTGTGAATTGATAGATTACAACCTCCATAATCTGATTAGGGTTTATGATTTAGGGTCAACAGTTATAACACTCGAGATAGTAATCAATCCTAGGATAGTCTAGAACCAACAATGCAATACATAATCAATTAGGTTAACATTAAGGATAGGTAAAATTCCCTTTCTCTCTTCCCTTTCTCTCAATTAGTAATTTCCTTTGGTTGATTCTTGGGTGTATTGAAAATTGCTTAATAATTAGTATTTTCGTGTTTTATTCTTAATTTGATTGATTGAATTAAATTCTCTTATTAGTTTCATTGCATCTTGAATTTCTGTTATTTGTTTCTGGCCTTAGATTTTAGGATGAGAATAGTTTCCTCCCCATGAGATCGACACCTTTGGTACTACATTAATGAACCTTACACTTGCAGATTATCGAGGGTTAATAATTAAAACTTACACACAACTAAACCCCAATCCCAAGTTTTTGACATCGTTGTTAAGGAGGAAATTAGTTTAATTCTTATAGTCTAAGGCTTTTTCACCATCTTTTGTGGAAAAAAAGACTAGGCATAAAGTAGATGATACATCAACTTAGATATCACCAGACAATAATGGGAAATCTCAAGAGTTAAATGCTAAGAAGAGATAAATAGAAAAATCATGGAGGATGTATATTATAGGGAGCAAAGGACTCTTGTAGATCTCATTGAGCCTCAATTTAGTTAGGAAAATCATCATCCTTATTTAAACACGTACAATTTGGGTGCAAAACTACCCAGATTTTTATTGTTATAAAAATGAAAGGATTCCTATCGGACATCAAGACTTACTAGGATTTCAGTAAGACGAACCCAGTTCATGGGATTCCAAGTTGGACAAAATCATAGATAAGCTCACAGATATGGAAGAGACCCAAAAGAGATTAGAAAAGAAGTTTGTGCAAGTAGCAGAAGATCATACCTCTTTTATTCACAGCCTAGAGGTTTGAATGGGCCAGCTTTTCAGGGAATTTTGTAAGCAAAGTGTGGAAAACTGTTTACGTAGTATGAAAGTAAATTCAATAAAGCCATGTCAGGCTATCACACTTAGGAATGAGGTAGAGCTAGAAGAACCAACAAGAAATCAAACTAAACCCTACCTTATAGAAGACCGAGAAATTAATAAAGAGGACGAAGGATGAAAACCCCCCATACTATATGCCATATCTTGGTAAACCATGCTTGAACATCCAAAAAACTTTAGTAGATGTCTATAAAGAGAATATTATCCTTCGGATTGATATTGACCAAGTGACATTCAACATGAATGGTGTATTAAATAATTTGAAGGTGGGTGACTCATTCAGGTGAATTGATGTGTTTGAATCTTCAAAAAAGCAAAAGGAAGAAGAACATATAAGAATGGACATTAAGTTTTAAGATGAAAGTCTCTGTTCATAAAGCAAAAAAAGAAAAAGAAAAGGGAGCGACTAAGGAAGAATAAGAGCAGCTTACACTTTTACCAATCAAACTTCTAGACACATCAGAAGATTCAGGGAGTTTCGTTATTCCCTATTTTATTGACAATTTGTTAGTGAAAAGGACATTACTAAAATTAATTGATTTACTCAACTCTATCAATATTGTCCTCCTGATCATTTTGCAGGAGGACAATATAAATTCTCTGTCGTACTTAGCAATAGACAGGTTTCTTTGTTTCAGGTTCAGAAACTGCTTCCACTTCTTCTTTCTATAAGCTTTCGACACATACTTGGATTTAAACCCTTAGGAAAGAAATCCCAAGTCAGAAGCTTTGGTAATTGAGGATATCTTAGAACAAACTTCCACCATTCATAGGCTACTCCTTGAAGAAGGGAAATAACATAGTGCACCATCCGTTCAAATGGGTAAATAATTTCATCTAATACCCTCTTCACTTTTTCTAACCAAAATTCTACCTTTTTAGACTCCTCCAGAGATGTTCCAATAAATTCCCATCTCCATACTTCCGTAACTAATCAATCAAAGCTTTAGGTGTGGTCATACGATATAATAATGTGATCATGTCTTTCTACAGCTTAACCAAAGCCTCCCTTTGAGCTAGAGGTGTAGGAGGTAGCACTTTAGCTTCACCTCGATTGACCCCAAAGGGTCTCAATATAGATGGAATAGATTGCACAGGATTATTACTCTCTTCAAAGTCGTCAACTGCTTTATAAAATCTTTCCATACTCAAATCTAAAACCAAAACATGGGACAACCGCATTAGGCTAAACACAACTCTTATATCCAAGTATAAGTAATAGTTAGGCCCAGGTTAAACCACAATAACCTAAACCATGCTCTAATACCAAACGATGTAACAACCATATACCCCCTACAAGGATATGCAAATGCCACACAAACTAGAGTTAAAACATGCCAAACAATCTAAACACTTTCAGAAACTTAAGCAAACATACATTACATACATTAGATGTTGTTGTAAACAAAACATATTAAACATATTATACTATTCTAAATACATGCCACAAGTTTCAAATCCATCATGTATTAAGGTTATTACAAAGCATTAAATAAAAAAATTACAACATGACTCATTACATTGAAATACAGCTTAAACTTAAACATAAATATACATCTTCCAAAACAAAACACATCCTTCTTTGGCCACTGCGGTTGTCCCGGTCGTAGAAATTTTTATCGGAACCTACATGGAGGCAAATCCACCGTGCTAAACATATATCTTAGTGAGGAATAACTAAACAATACATACTCTAACGATTGTTTCTAGCAATCGTCTAGCATTCACAAGCACTGAATCATGTCAAATAACATACAACCTTTAATTGTTCAAATTAAAGAACAATCCAATATTATTTGCATCAGAACAAAATATAACATATCAGAAAAAGATATACTTGCTATAGAACAAATTTTACAAGTATCTGAATAGAATATCATAATAACAAAACAGAAATTTAAAGCAAACCATTTCATGTTTCAAAATCATATGCAAAAGATGCAGTGCATAACATATGTCTTTATTCCACTTCCCTCAAATTGACCATATACATGCATATCCAATCAGACTTAACATACCTTATAAGCATAAACATTTGCAATAATGTACCATTAAATATGTTACATATTTACACATCACAAGTAATTACACAAATTTCCAATTTATAAACAATCATATTCAGTTCACATCGCATAAACCTTTGAAACACATTTGTATTCATAAGGACACGTTCATCCTTGAACACATCATACATTTCAACATTAGACACGTTATTCACTAACCACACATGCTTTAAGTAATTACCTCAATTAACAATCCATAACTAAATTAACTTTTACTCAATTAATCTAACATCATCTAGGTTTATTTTCAACCTCAATTAAGTTCAATTAAACCATTATTAAGTACCTTAACCTTATATAGTCCGAAAAAAGTCTAAAACCAACATTTTCTCCTTCCTAAGTACTACCCACGACCATAGGAATGAACCATATAAATCCCACGATCGTGGAATGAGTGAACTGAAGGTTCACTCACCCGCGGCCTTCATTTTGTGTCCAAATTTTACTCCTTCATACTCCATCCAATACACCTTCACCAAAGACCATCAATTTCACTTCAATTTTACCTTATCCATGCTTCAATCCCTTATCAAATTCTTGTCCAAACCCAATTCAAAAATCATTCATTAGATAACTCACAACTCATTATCTTACATACATCAAAACCAAAAAAGAATTTGTTAAACAAGAATTATTTTTCTAGCACTCAATTATCAATATCATAACACATATTTCATGCCAATTCAATTATCGTAAAACTTGTATTAATACATGCTATCAAATTTAGAATTTCCTTACCTATTTAACTTCAATTTTTAACTCTAAAGAACCAGCTAATCTATCCTTTCCCAAGCAACCAACACACATCCAAAATCAAGGTGTAAATCTTAACACCAAGAAAACAGTATATAAGATAACATAATCTAATTCCTTGATGTAGTATCTAGCAAGGATTTAAAGTTTCGATAATCCAAATTGAAGCAAAAATCTAGAAGTAATGAGTGTAAAAGAGAGTTTCAGTGGAGATGAGCAAAGTGAAGAGAGAAGGCCAAAACATCAAGAATGAAGGATGATTCACCACCTACCTAACTCTTTGGATGCTAATTGTTCTTGATTTAATCAAGCCACATGTCACATATGAAGGTAAGCTACTTGTGATTCAATGAAGCCATCTACATGTCTTCATGTGTGGCTGCCAAATGTCGCAATTCAGTTAGGCCACTTGTCACTCAACCAATGTTGCCAAATGTCATTCAAAGTATAGACTTAGTCATACTAATTTTCATGTACCAACTTGTCTTACCACTAGACATTTTCCTAATCCAAATTTCCATTTTAATACCTTAATTCTTTAATAGTATTAATTAATTCCAACTCACTAAGTATGATCCATTAACTAAAATTCAAAATCAAGTCAAAATTCAAAACATATACAATTAACGATCATATCACAATATCTAATACATATACTTTCATAAATATGTAACATTTCAACTAGGATATAATTTGGGGCATAACAGTATCGAAGAACGAAGGAGTTTTGAAAGACATTCCAGTCGAAACAACGGCTATACCATAATCATGAAGGAAGGATCAGATGTGGGCCACGATTGTGGCCTATGTCGGGCAAATGCATAGAGGCTCAGGAACTTCATGTTTTGAGGGATTTTTAAACCTTCCGGTCCCCAAAAAAACCCTTAAGTTACCTAAAACATAAAAGAGTATAAAAAGAACATAAAGAGGAAGAGAAAAAAAGATTTTGCATTAGCCACCTTGAGAAACCCTAAAAGAGTCATTGATAAATAGAGGAAGAGAAGAAGGAAGAGAGAAGAGAAGAAAAAGTTGACACAAAGTACTTCCCGGATTATTGTATAGATTTGGATTGAGCAGTTGATGATAGGATCTAGAATGTTGAGGATGTTCTAAACTCACCTTCAGAATTTTATTCTTGAATTAATGAGAATCTGATTGTTTATACGTTTCTTGGATATTATTATGGTTTGATTCTATGATTGCATAATTCAATAATAAACTGAAAGGGTGAATCAAATGAAAAACAATTAAATTGGAATAATGAGAGTTAGGTGATTTAATAGAAACCAAAATTGAATTAGATCGGTAATTTGTGCAGCGAGAGATCTTGTATAGATTTTCGATATTTTATTAGAGAACTTTAGAATAAATTAGGATTTTGGATAGGCTGTGAATTGAGAGATTGTATCCTCCATAATCTGATTAGGATTTATTATTTACGTTTAACGATTATTACTCAAGAGAGACTAATCAACCCTAGGATAGTCTAGAACCGATAATCAAGTAATTCATTATCAATTAGGTTAGCAATAAGAATAGGTAAAATTCTCTTTTTCTCAATTAGTAATTTCCTTCGGTTGATTCTTGGGTGTGTTGCAAATTGCTTAATGATCAGTGTTTTCATGTTTGATTCTTAATTTTATTAATTGAATTCAATTCTCGTATTAGTTCCGTTGCATCTTGAATTTCTATTATTTGTTTCTGGCCTTAGATTTTAAGATGAGATTAGTTCCCTCCTCATGGGATCGACACCTTTAGTACTACGCTAACAAACTGTACGCTTGCAGATTATTAAGGGTTAATAATTAAAACTTACACACAACCAAACCCCAATCATAGATCTAGGTGGGATGAATGCTAGAATTGTGCTTTGAATTGATTTTTTATTTAATAAAAGATTTTATTTTCTTTGTAATTGTTCTTTTTTCTGTTCAATCAAAGTAGCAAACAAAAAAGATTCAATTTCATATTCATATATAGGATTAAAGTAGCGAACCTAGAAGATCTTATATATAATTAATTCATAGAATAAATAATGAGGGTTGAATGGAATCCTAAATATAGGACCATGTGATCTTTCTAAGTTAGAGTGAAATAAATCACAGGAATTTATAGAAAGAATTAATGCATTCTTAAAGGAGTTTTAATTTGAGAGAATTTTGGTTCAGAATACTTAAGGATGTGTATTGTACACCTTAATAAGGAGTGCAGTTATAACTAATATTTTAAAAACCGGGCCAAACATCAAACTAGTTAAAGAAAAGATTTAAGGTTTAAAGTTTAAAGGTTCAACTGGTATTAAACAGCTATAATATTATTATATAATAAATAATAAGTAAATTTTATAAAAATAATTAAAAATAAATTATTTTTTAAAATAAAAATATACAAATGTCTAATATTATATAATGAACTAATAATATATAATTATAAGTCTAATATAAAACTTAAAATAACAATAAAAATCAATATTATATTTCTGAAGGAGATTGTGTCTCATCATCTTCAAAAGCTCCAAATTCTCCGGCATTATCTAAAAATTTGTAAACTACGCTTTCATCTAAAATATTTGCGTCAACTTCTTTTACTACATTTAAATAAATTACAAATTAGTAATGTATGAAATTACTCTCAATTGTTAATTTGTAATACGTTATTCTTTTAACTTAAATATAATCAAAATAAGATATGAACTGAGTATCAACAAATATTCTTAGTTCATTCATTATGACAAATGTTTTTTCTTCATAAATCACCTTGTCAAGTTCATTATAATCAAGATTAAACGATGGTTCTTCTTCTTCGATCAAAAAATCCTTACGTTTAATACAATCAATACCAACTGGATCACATGTTCTCTTTTTACTAAGTGTTCTAAATACATAACAGAGAAATTGTAAAGTCAATAATAAAAATAAAATTATTGAAAAAACAAAACTATAAAGTACATGCTCTTCATTCTTATATTATAAGTAATATAAATAAGGTCATTAAATCTTTGATGTTCTTAACAATTTTGTTTCTTTTTATGAATACGTTCAAAAACACTCCAATTGCATTCATAAGCTGATGCAGAAGTTATTCGACTGAGCAATCTAATAGCTAATTTTCTCGATGTTGGAGCACTATCACCGAATAATCTCCAACACTTATCTATATTTTAAATTAACAATTATGAAAAAAAATATTTATTATTAGTAAGTAAAAAATGAATTAAAATTATAAAATCTTACCGGGCTGCATTTTTTTATCATAAGTTCTCTCTTTGTTAATGATCTAGAAAAACTCTCTAAACCTTTATGATACAATTCAATTTCATTTATCGCTTGTCATTGCTCTTTAATAGAGAAAATACCTTAGTATTCAATCAAATCAAATAGGTCGCTTACGATATTATTTATATATGCGTCTCCACTTTATAAGCAATAAGGATTGAAAAAATAAGCTGCTAAGTGGATTCTTTAAGTAAGATGCTTATCCCATTGTATGTTAATAATATCTATATAAGGCTTGTACAATTTCTCCTTTCATTTAAAAAGATTTATAATTGTTTTGTGAGCTCTATACATGCCATCATATATATACGCCAAAGATGGCTTCTCATCTGAGTTAAAATCCTCAAGAACCTTGCAAGCGGAGCAACAATCTTCACAATGATCAAGCAAGCATCTAAAAATTTATTATCTAGAATAATAACACAAACTTCTTTTCTTTTTTCACCTTTTGATAACTTATTGCTTGAAAAGTGTGTACTTGTCACTAAATTTTGAAGTAGTTGCTTATTTTCATAAATAATTTTTAAAGTAATAAACGTAGTTCCAAACCTTGTAACAGTAGGACACACAATCTCCACCCAATCTTCTTGCTTTCTTAACCATGACAAAAATGTGATACGATTATACAAAAAAATTGTGATTTTAGATATGAGTGAATCAAGACTAGAAATATGGATCATATCATAATATCTTTTAAAATAAGATTTATAAAATGAGCAGTGTATGGAGACTAATAAATATGTCCATAATTTGATTGTAATAAGTACCCAACTAATACATAATTAGTTGCATTATCTGTAACAAAATACACGACATTCTTTCATCTAACCCACTCGACAATTTTAGAAAATAATCCAGATAAAGCATTAGCACTTTTTACCATATCAAAAGCATCAACGGATTTGATAAAAGTTGTTCCAATATTACAATAAATCAAGAAATTAATAAGGTTCTTTATCTTTTATTAGTCTACCCATATGCTATAATAGTGCATCCTGTTGATTTCCAGCTAGAATTATATGTATCGACAGTTAACTAACATTCCTTTTTTAAATATTGAAGCAAAGGCACACACATCTTATAATCTATTGCTTCTTTAAAATATGGTGAATTTAAAGCATTTAAAGGAATGCATAAATGATAGAACCATTTAGCCTATACATCATCCTTATTAGTCAAAACACTTTTTAGACTAGTTTGAGGGCTAACAGCCCAAATTGGGGCCTAATGTTTTTAAGTTTGATTAGTTTAGGATTTAAACTTGTAACTTGCTCAACGAAAGTCTAAAATTTCACGAGTCTACTCAATTTAACGCTTTTTTGGACGAAAATAGGGAAGTGTCATACACACGCCATTATAGACAAGTCAGTTAGTCTTTAAATGACACATTAAAAACACATGTGGATTTTCAGGAAATAAAAAAAAACAAAAACCCTAAAAAAATTTCAACTTCTTCCTCAACAAAGATGGCAGGTGGGTCATGTCCTATCATAAGGGGCTCTTCCTTTTTCAAAATTTTTTTTAGGTTGTCCTATTATTTGACAAAAAAGGCGGGAAATCCTTATTCTCATCTTCTGCTTTTGAAAATTGGGTTATTTTTATATAGTCTTATGAAAATAGTTATTCGATAATAATAGCAGATCGAAACAAAGGTGATTATTGTTTTTCTGGGTTATGGTTATATTATCCTAATTTGCTTTGTGATATATATCAAATGAAGTTTTGATTTTTGTTTGCAATCCTGAGACTTCAGTTGCATCTTATATCTGGAACAACTTCTTAGGTGGGCACTCCAAGTCTCAACCATTTGGCAATGTTATTTTCAATGGGGTGGAATTGGACATTAAAGGAGGCACATCATTTTACTGGGACAATCTCGCTAGGTTCCTGTTAAAGTACAACAAAAGAGATAGGAAAGTGTACCTGACAATAGCTCCTCAGTGCCCATATCCTGACGCTTGGATAGGAAAAGTGTTGGCCACATGTTTATTTGATTGCATTTGGGTTCAATTCTACAACAATGCTCCTTGCCAATACTGTAATGGGAATTTAAAAAATCTTATAGCTACCTGGAACCAATGGACATCAGGAGTTCCTAAAATAAAGATTTTCTTGGGTCTACCAACCTTCCCTAACACTGTCAAAAGTGGTTATATTCTGGTACTTGATCTACTTTCCAAGGTGCTTCATGTAATTAAAAGGTCTCGCAAGTATGGAGGTGTCATGTTGTGGTCAAAATATAATGATCTCAAGAATGGATATAGTTCTGCAATCAAGAAGCACGTCTAAAAACTTATGATGCGTCTTTGTTCGATAAGTATATAATACTTATACACTTTAAGTGTCTAGTGATTAATACACACATTTGTCTAATAGTTACCTTTATATTAAAAGAACCATAAGCTAAAGTGATTATTATTCTTTCAAGCAAGTAAGGAATAAAATATAAGATGCAGGTAATAATTTTGAAAATTTGTTAATACTCTTACAAAAAGTAACAAAATGATTTTTGCTCGCACTACTGGATAGAAAAATGTTGTTGGCATTAGAGGCTGAGGCCTTAAAAGAGAGAACAAATCTTGAAACAAGTAGTGGAACAATATAAGAGCATAACTAAATTTGGCACAAAAAGCGCGATGGTTTATTCAATTTGTAACAGACCAAATCCATTAATGTACCAACAATTTGCCATCTTTTTCCTAACCAATTTATTCAACTGTTTCCACAAATTCTCAATAAAGATGTGATTCCCTGAGGAACTTTTTCTCTGTTAATTTGTAACATTAATATAGATTTCTCATACAAGTATTTGATTTTTTCTAAGGAAATTTTTTGTCAATGTTTATAGTAAGTAATAATCTTTTTTGCATACGTAACTTTGATAAATGATGTATGGTCAAAGTTTCTCTGACAGGAAATGACCGTTCTTTAGAAGGAGATTCCGGTTTTTGAGTTCAGAGATTCTTAGATTAACAAGATACGATATTGTAAACAGGATTTTGCACATATTTCTTATTATATCGTTATTGATTATGATTGGAAGGATTATTGTCATATGGCTTTTAAGTGCTTTTATGCCCTTTTTTCTCCTATGATTTTCAGTTAAATAATTGTACAAAATGGGTGATATATATTGTGTTGCATCAATGGTGAAACCTTATCAACTAGTTCCTAGAAAAGGGTAATCTGCTAAATTGTAACATCCCGTTTCCATAGAACGGGTCGGACCTGAGAAACAGGCCCAAGTGAGGTCAATCGGAGAATTTAGGAAAACACATCTCATGCTCATGCATCTGTGAACAGTGATATGTGCACATGAAAAATGTCTGTACATGCATTCA
>JANZXR010378265.1:0-18103 GCA_027575705.1 Erythroxylum echinodendron
TTGTAATATTTTAAATACTTTGTATTATTCTTATTTTTATATTTGTATTATAATGATTGTCTTTTTTCATATTAATTATGGTTATTATTTATACGTAAAATATTTAAAAATTATTGTCATTTCATATTAAATTATTAATAGTGATTATTATTTACTATTATGATTTTGGAAATAAGGTTGATGTAAACCTGTAAAGTATACAGTATATAACTGTACAATATATCAGTGAACTATTTTGTAAATTTTAAAAATTTAAGGGACTATTTCATAAATATAAAAAATTATCCGAAACGGTACTCGGTATTGACCAATATCGGTACAGTACTGTACCAAAACATAATCCGATACCGAGTCTGATACGGTATTTGCAACTTTGACTCATTCATAAATACAAATATAAATAAATAATTTAAAAATATAAATTACATATAATAGAATAAAATTTATTAAATAATTAATAACAATATTTTTATATAATTAATAATAAATAAAAAGTTTTATTAAAATTTTTATTAGTTTAAAATAGAAAATATATAAAAATTTATTTGTTACAGTTGTGCGTAACTTTTGAATTGGACATGATTTCTGTTTTAAAATCATAATGTTAAACTTTTTGCAACAACCATTTAATATCAGGGATATAATAGTCATTTATTATACAATATATTCTATTTCATTAATCTTTCAAATAATGTTTCATTGTTACATTATAAACCCTTCCATTCCTTTCAAATAACTTTTCACTATGTTACATTTCATTATATTTCATTATAAACCGTTTTCTTTCATTCTATTCCGTTCTGTTAATTAACATCCAACCAGACAGGCACGTATATTTCGCATGATAATTTCAATATCCAAAACTATTCATCTATCTGCTTCACAGATGCTATCTTCTTCATAAGTACCTCGTCTCATCCACCGTTTCTTTTGCGTTGGTTGATATTTAATTTGGGCTAGTGGGAAAAATGTTGATGAAATTCAAGATGAAGAGCGGTAGGGTGAAGGGACTGAGTTTCCACGACAAAAAACTATGGATCTTGGCAAGCTTGCGCAGTAGCATGATTTAGCTATGGGATTATGGGACGGGCAATCTCATTGATCGATTCGACAAGCATGAAGGTTTGTTCACGGTGTCTACTTTCACAGCTATGGGATTATCAGGTGGGTAGGCAGTCCAGTCTTAGATGGTGGAGCGTGGGGGCCGACGACTACCTGCGAGGGAGGAGATTGGAGACGATGGTTGGCCTGGACTAGAAGCTGGGTAAGAGACAGACGACAGGGAGGGTGTGGGGTTTATCAATTTTTTTTTTTACAAACAAAACTCCCAATTTTTAAAATTTTTCGGTACAAACTTATATTTAAAATATCGGTTAGTACTGACAACCAATACTAAATTACCAAATTTTGTATTATTTTTCGGCCAGATAAAAAATACTCATAACACTGGTATGTCCTCGTCTCTTCTTAATACACCTATCTCTTTTCAGTGCTTCTCCTAAGCCATTCTAGTTTATTTTAAGTTTTGTTATTTTCTTTATTATTTTTCCCTATTTAATTCTTCTAAGAGGAATTTTTTCTATTCGTCTGGACATTTTTAAAATTGTAGTTAAAAGTAATCTTTTGGCAATAATTTTAAAATTCTTGCCAACGGCTTTTCCAAAATCGTAGTGCGACACTTTACTAAAATCATCTTCGAAGGACTAAAGCTTAAAAACTCTTTTTTTTTTCTTTTCATTACGAAAAAATTTTAGGTACAAAATATTTTTGCAGATAAAGGTGATAGAATATATAGTTTATTTTAAAAATAGTTAGGTACGAAAATATGCTCGTAGCTAAATATTTTCATTCTTTTTCTTTTGATATAAATATGTTTCCTCGTTTAAAAACTCAAACATAAGCAAATTTTAACACTTTTGATTTCTTATATGTGATTATGAACTCACTAACTTTTAGTTGATCTTGTTAATTCATAAAAATCAAAAGTAATATTATTCGTAGTGATCCTAAGTCTAAAAGGAAATTTATAAAACTATAAATTTAAAATTAATTAGCATTAGATATATTTATATTTATATTTTCTTTATTAAAATATATGATTTGATACTTTTATATAATGTCACAAAATTTTCAAATAATTTTAATGTGAAGTTTATAATTGTCATTATATTCAAATGTATCCTCTATCAATTCTATTGATATATTCTATTTAATATTTATTAATATTGAATATTTAATTCCCTTTTTAACTATATTGCAATTATTTTTCAAATATGCTGTAATTAATCTAATGATTTATGGTAATTAATATAATCATATATGAATATATAGATAATAATTGTATATATATATATATATGGTAATTAATATAATTATATATGAATGTATAGATAATATATAAAATTTCTCATATCTTAGCTATCATATTATTCTATTTAATCTTATTAGTCTATTTATTATATAGAAATTCTATATTATCATATAGAATTTTTATATTATATATCATTTTTATAAAATGTAGGGTTTAAATAACTCTCTTTTTTTCACTAAGAAAATATTTTAGATGCAAAATTATTTACGTAGATAAAGGTGATAGACTATATAATTGATTTTAAAAACATTTGGCTACAAAAATATAAATATATTCACTGTCAAGAATACATATTAACAGCCAAATGTTTTCATTCTTCTTCTTTTGACATTTAGAAACCCAAACTTAATCAAAATTTAACACTTTTGATTTCATATGTATAATTATGAATTCATGAACTTTCACTTGATCATATTGTAAGTGAACATCATATTCATAAAAATTAAATTTAATATATTTCATAATGATTCTAACTCTAAAAATAAATTTAGCTAACAAAAAATCTCATTTCAAAAAATTTGTAAAACTATAATCTTAAAATTAATTAATATTAGATAGATTTATACTTTTTATTTTTTTCTTTTAAAAGATATGATTTGACAATTTTTTACTATGTCACAAAATTTTCATATTTTTTTACGTGAAATTTATAATTGTTATCATATTCAAATGTATTTTTTATCAATTCTATTTATATATTCTATTTAATATTTTTTAATGTTGAATATTTAATTCCTTTTTAACCGTATTGCAATTAGTTCTTAACTATATTGTAATTAATATAATGATAAATGGCAATTAATATAATTATATATATATGAATTCATAGATAATAATTATAATATATATATATATATATGGTAATTAATATAATGACATATAAATTTCTAGATAATACATAAAATTTCTTGTATCTTAATTATCATATTATTCAATTTAATATTATATATAAATTCTATATTATTATATAGAATTTCAATATTATATATAAGTTTTTATAATGTGTAGTGTTTAATATATAGATAAGCCAAGATCGTTGCCAAAGGCTAAGCCTTAGGTGACGTTTTTTCATAGCCTTTGGCGACGTTTTTTTTAAATTCACATATATATTAGTCTAGATGACAGAGATTATAGATTCTCATATGATTTAAATAACATAAAGCTTTTATTCGTTCATTTTGTGAGGCTTCTTGTTTAAACGATAGAATGTCTTTACCTAAAAATTCTTTATAAATTTGTCCAACAATAAATTCAAATGTCTGCATATTATTAGATGTTTGTTGATAGGCTGTGGTATGTTTAAAGGCATCAGCATTATCTAATAAAAATGTTTGTACAATTCTAGTTGTTTTATAAGTAATAAAATTCCATAGTAATTCTTTATTTTCTAATTCACCGAATGGTTTTTCAATTTGAAGTAATAATTGTATTTTATTTGTCCATTTAATTAATAATTTTTCATGTTGTAAAACACAATCAAGATTTAGAACACCATCTGATCCTAGTGATATATGTTTAGGTGTATATTCAATAGGATATTTTCGTATTTTTGATCCTTTCTGATAATAACCATGTTGGTTTAGAAAGTCATCTGATTTCCAACTCCAAGTGTATGAATTGTGTTCTTGTGCATCTTTTTTACGTTTATCCCCACTTATATGTTTTCTTTTTATGTGTTGTCTAGTTTTACTACTTTCAAGTTGGTCTTCTTCAGCATATATATCTTTATCAGATTCATATCCATATATTATTTTATCTTTATCAGTTATTTAATGTGCTTTTTCAGAGTGGTCTGCTGATTGTTGTAATGTTAATTTTTGTACTAATTGGGTAATGTTAGCTAATTGTGACTGTATTGTTTGTTCAACTTCTTCTAATGATTCCGGTTGAAATTGCTCATCTAGTGTCTCCATGGTTTGACTAATACAAGTGGTTTTTGTGGTTTAGGCTCTGATACCAAACGGGGGTGTCTTCAGATCGAATTAATTGGTTCATTATTTCTAATTTCTTATTTAAATTTTGTTCTAAGTTTTAAATATTATTTATTACTTGATTTATGATTTGTATTGTACTTGATTGAATTTTCTTTAATTCATCGATATTTGCTTCTAAATTCTTTTGTTGTTCTTGAATTTCTTTCATATAATAAGTAATGCTACGCATAATGTTTGCTTTAGATAAGTAGTTAATTTTGTGATTTGATTTTTATTATCTTCTAATTTGATTGTTTCTGAGGGTAAAATGGGATCAGTAATTTTAACATTTGATTCTATGTTTTGTCCAGGTTCAAGAAATCGAATAGGTTTGGATAAACGAACGGAATGGGATTTTTTTAAAGGAGTAGATGTAGAAGAAAATGGTTTTTCTGAAAAAGAATGTCTTCTTGTTATAGAGGGAGATATAATTAGATATCTTTGCTAACGAAAAGACGTGTTGACATTAACGGTCTCAATTTTATTTATACACCACCACGCTTCTACTGTGGAGCGCGCCCATACGCCCCCTCTCTGGTGTTAGTAGAACTGTTGGATCCCAGTTGTTGCCTAGGGTACTCGAACCACATATGTGTTGGATGTATAGCTAGGTCTGATACCACTTTACTAACGAAAGAACGTGTTGACATTAATGTCCCAATTCTATTTATACACCTATTTGCTAACGAAAATATATGTTAGGGTTAACGGATCTCAAATCTATTTATACACCCACTATGCTTCTGCTGCGGATCGCGCTCACATGCACCCACTCGGGCATTAGTAGACCCGTCGGATCCCAATTGTTTGGGGTACTGGAACCACAGATGTGTTGGATGTATAACTAACTCTGGTACTACTTTACTAACGAAAACACATGTTAGGATTAACGGATCTCAAATCTATTTATACACCTCAATATTATATATAAGTTTTTATAAAGTATAGTGTTTAATATATAGATAAGCCACGATCGTTGTCAAAGGCTAAGCCTTACGTGATGCTTTTTCATAGCCTTTGGCGACGCTTTTTAATAGTCGTCGGCAATAATTGTCACCAAATCATGTAAATGCACGAAATGTCGTCTACAAATTACATTGTTTTTGTCATATGTAAAAACTAATCACGAACCATTCTTCCTTACGTTTGCGTCTCCTTCTCGCTATTTCCAGCTCCTTTTTGCAGTTTGCAGCCTCCTCCAGCCTCGTCGTTCTGTTCTAACCATCTTGTTCCAAACATTTGTTCCAACTGATTGTTTCGATGAGCTTTCCGCTACTGTTAACCCTTCTATATCATTATGAGAATTTTATTTCTAAGTTCCCCTCCCATTAAAGCAAAACACGAATGGATTTTGAGTCTCTCTTGGGACTACTTAGTTGTGACTTCTTGTGATGGTTCTGGAAGTAAGTAGGTATTATTCCATAATTGTATAGCGGATAATGATGGCTTTGACTTATTTTCTGTCTTAGATCTAGAAGGTCTCGTTTTATGTCTTTTGTGAAAACACATTCTTTGAATTGTGAACTTAAGCTGGGTCGGTAGTTTTTTATATATGAATAATTGAATTGTGAGTACTATGTCCACGCTTTCCTGGTTTGTCTTTGTTATATGTTTTTTAAGCATTGAGCTGACTTGGTTTTGTTGATTAAACCAGCCAGTGATAATCTTCAACTTGATATTACGGGGGAAAAACAAGTGGGTTCTTTCTTAACTACCCGTTTTCCCTGCCCATGCATTATTTTAATAAGATCTTATGACCAAGCTAGCCCGTGCCCAGAAGAAAATTTCAGGTACCACCATAGTGTATCTTTAGATAAAAGAAGGAAGATATGGGACCTTTTGGCATTGAGGATATCTATGTCCTATAGCTTACAGACATAGCCCCTCTTGTTGTAATGCATTATTTCCTTAACATATAAGTTGTTCGACCCTCTTGTAATGCATTATTTCCTTAACATATAATTTGTTCAATTTGGAAATGGTATATTTATCTTATAGAATCTCAATGATAATAGATAATGCTTCTTAAATGACCTAAAAAAGGAGAAATTATCTCTTAATTAATGATGGCATTAATTATATGACATTACAAATTTAATTTATTCTTTCTTAAGATTTATCTGATATGCTTATTAAGAATGATGATATGAATACTTTATTTACAATTGCAATTGAATAGGAGGTGTTGAAGCTCATAACAGTGAAAGCACGCATTGAATCAAATCTTATAGCTTTTATTTTAGAATTAAGAGGTATGATTAAAACTCGCTACTTGTATATGTAGCTTTTGAGATAGGTTCATGTTTCCTATTCTTAGCATAATCAACTTCATTGTTTGGTGTAATTCAAACTTGGTATGTCAACCTTAATTGATTTATCATTATGTTATTTACAATTTAAATTGCATTTAGTGTTTCTATAATTTAGTTTTAATTGTATAACTACATGGAATAAAATTTGGATGTCTCATCAGAAATAGTCCACTCAATACTTAGAAGAAGTAGAGAGTTTCATGAAATTCGTTGTCAATGTATATATTGCTTAAATGTCAACATTCAAAGTTAATATGTGGTATATAATCACTTGCTAATCTAAGGCATAGATAAACTTTATGCTTTTTAGATTTATCATGGCTAACATTCTGAAGTAAATAAGCTAGAATTGTTAATATAGGGGATAATGGTAGTAATAATAATGATATAGATGATGGTGACGGTGATATTAATAACAATGGTGATGATAAAATTTGAGAGATGTTAGAGGATTTGGGGAATTATATGGAGACTATGAGTGATGCTAGTTTTCCTAATACATTTGGTAGAATTATAGAAGAAAATTTTAAGAAGTTATTAAAAGTTGCATAAGAAGAATTATATTCAAGATATTCGAATTTCTCATAGCTATCATTTGTTATCAAGTTGTTGTGCTTGAAGATATATAATAGGTGGAGTAATAAATATTTTGACATATGGATTGAGTTGCTAAATGATGCATTACCAAATGGCCAAAAATTGCCCAAATCTTACTATAAAGAAAAAAATTGTTATGGGAACTTAGAATAGGATATATATTAATACATGCTCGTAAGTATGATTGTGCTATATTTTGGAAAGACAGTAAAGATCTTGAAAAATGTCCCATTTATAGTACATCAAGGTGGCAAGTGGATAATGGAAAAGGAAAAAAGATACCCTATAAAATATTGAGATACTTCCCAATTAAACCATGTCCACAAAGGCATTTTTTGTTAAGAAAAATAGTCATAAATATTAGGTGGTATAAAGAGAAATGCATTGATGGTAACATTCTGAGTCATCCAATAGACTCAAAGGTATAGAAAGACTATGATGGAATGTTTTCAAGGTTTGTAGAGGATTGTTGTAATGTTTGACTTGGTTTAGCCTATGATGGATTTAATCCAATTTTTTAATATGAGTAATTTTTACTGCATGTGGCTGATAATTCATGTGGCATACAATTTATCCCCATGAAAGTGTATAAAGTAGGCCTTTTTTGTTATTATAGATCCTGGTAAAGATTTCGATGTGTACATGCAACCACTAATTAATAAGTTAAAACATCTTTGAGAGGTTGGATTAAATACTTATGATGCTAATGAAGGTGAAAAATTTAGAATGCGCAAGACTATTTTATAGACTATAAATGATTTTTTGACTTATTACAATTTTTCTAAATGGAGTATTAATGGGTATATGGCCTGTCCTATGTGTAACCATCAGACTCATTTAATGACGCTATGAAGTAAAATATGTTATATAAGACATCGTTGTTGCTTGGAATATGTACATAGATGGCAAAGAAGCAAATTGTTTAATGTCAAAGTAGAATATAGTGAAGCTCCTTTTCACTTTTTTGGTGATGATGTGATTGATCAACTATCACATTTACCAGAGTTTACACCTTACAAACTCCCAAGTAATAGAAAGTGAAGGTGAAGTTTTATTGATCTTAATTGGAATAAAAAAAGCATATTTTTTTAATTTGCCATATTGGAAGGATTTGCTATTGAGGCATAATCTTGATGTCAAGTATATTGAAAAAACAATTGTGAAAATATTTTAGGTACTTTGAAGGGAATTAATGGAAAATCAAAAGACACAATTAAGGCTAGATTAAACTTAGAAGACAAAAATATAAGAAAAAAATTGCATTTGAAACTAAGAGATGATGTGTTATGCATGATTCCCCCTTCATGTTATATGTCAAAAAAGGAGAAGCAAACCTTTTTGTAAATTTCTTAAATTAGTTAAGTTTCTTAATGAGTATGCATCTAATATAGCTTACTGAGTCAATGCTAATGAGGGAAAAGTTTAGGGGTTGAAAAGCCATAGTTGTTATGTACTTCTACGATGATTACTTCCTGTTAGAATACATAGGTATTTTTCGAAAGATGTGTTCATAACTTTAGCATAATTACGTGAGCTTTTTAAGCAATTATGTTGTAAGAAACTGAAACTAGAAGAGATTGAAAAAATGGAAAAAGACATAACTTTGATTCTATGTAAGTTTGAACTAACTTTCCCCCCACTTTTTTTGATATTATGGTGCATTTGGAAATTCACTTATCATATAAGGCAAAACTTTAAAGGCCAGTTTAAGTTTGATGGATGTTTTCGATTGAGAGATAATTTATATTAACTTTTAATTTTTTAGCATTAAAGGTAATTTATAATAAAGGTAATTTGATTTTGATTAAGACGATGGCTTGTCAATTTTTTCCTAAAAAGTAATGCCACCTAGAATAGGAAAAAATATGGAGTTAACTAAATACGAACTCGAAATCAATCATTGGTATATTTTGAACAATTGTAAGGAAGTTGATTTATATATGGAGTATATATTGCTTCTCATTTGTTATTTCATATTTAAATTTATCATTTAACCTACCTTTTTTAATATCTATTTACTTTCTTAAATAGAGAACATAAAGATGAGGTTAGAAGCAAAAGGATTGTTAATGTAGAAGGAAGACATAAGATTAACTTCCCATCATAGTTTGGCTTAAGTAAGCTATTAATGGAATAGTATGAACAAATGAAATTTGTATGTGACAAACTTCTAATTACATTTTTTACTATAGATGATATGGTTATGTAACACCCCCTTGTACGGAACCAACGACCATTCACACACATAGCAACCAAATTCCTATACGTGCATTCAAGGTATAGAATTCTATTTAATTTTATTCATATAGACATTATAAAACTTCCCAATGCTTAACAGTATTGTTTAATAGTAGTAATATATTTTTACATTTACATTGTAATCTAAAAGAAAATATACAATTTCCTTTCTCAGTTACAAGTACAATAATCTTCAACTAAAAAGACATTACAAAAGTACTTTTTTTTCCCTATTTATTAGCCTTGGTCACTACATATGTTCCCTGTATCTCACTTCTATGACTTGGACCTATATGGATTAATACCCGTGCTAAGCTTGAAAGCTTAGTAAGGAAACACTTAGTTTGGATGATGACTCATAAAAGCACATACACTCATGAACATCACAACAAATATAAATAGTGATGGCATACTTAATCAAATATATAATGAAAAATTCTTTAATATGTTGTTCATATACCATAAATTCACATTCAAAATTCAAACATTGATATTCACTGCTCAATGATATAAATTATCAATACAAATGCAAATGCTTATCAATACCGATTATTTATATTGTCATGTTGTATTTATTATTTATATCTATTTACTTTACTTTCTGTGTTAGGCCTACACATTCTTGTGGGTGTGGATAATAGGAATTGTGGATATTCGAAGATATCAAACTATGGATACCTAAAAGTATCAAACTGTGGATATCCGAAGACATCAAACTGTGGATACTCGAAGGCATCAAACTGTGGAGACATTATAGTCTTGAAATGAAGATACCATTAGTTTCAAACTATAGCAGATGCATTGTAACCCTATAGGCATGCCTATCTATCCCCTACTAAGACAATAGAGCAGGAAATATAATCTTTACTTTAACCATTTGCCAATTTAACAATTCATCATATGATATTCACTTGAAGTCATAAAATCTATATCTATGTTCATATATGCAAGTAATAACTTAACACCATTAGAAGGGTGTCAAAATCACACTTGTATAATCATACTATACATATATGAGCAATAAAGATGCAAAAAATCATTTATGGACATGTAAGTTTTCTTTGGAATGAATTATGCTCAATCTTAAATTCCAATGTTTAATCACCCAATTCATATATAGTAAATCCTATTTCATTTATTTCTAGGTTTTTGAAAAGTTTCATACACATTCAAAAAGGTTTGGATAAGAATCGATAAAAATTGGAAATAAAAACGAACTCAAAATAGTGCAATTTAGGCCAAGCCCATGGTAGTCTAAAATAAAGCAACCAATCAGTCCAGAAGCAAATCACACGACGGACTCCATTTGTTCCTTAATATAGATATAGAAAACGTTTGAATTAGGGTTTGAGGTCTTCTAGAAATTTGTTCCCATATGTCTTTAGTTTCTATAAAACTTACAAACCATTTGAACTTCTAAAGCATGAGATATAGACCAAATATCACAAGCTGCTCCAAAATAGAAGCAACATCAAGTTACCATTTTCGATCCCAATTTCCAATATAATAAAGCCATAATTAGGTTGGAGTCTCTTCTATAGATTTTTATTTATATGTCTGAGGTTTCATATTCAACTGAAATCCTTTAATTTATAGGTCTTTAGGTCGAATTGTTACCCAAATAATGTGACTGGTTCAACAAACCATAAACAGAATTCCAATACATGATTCTCTCTTATCATATTCAACTAATTCTATGCAAGATAACACCAAAATAACACCAAGTCAGATTCCCAACAACCATTCCATATCCAAATGAATCTTTGTACGCATTCAAATATACACAAATATAGAAATTAACTAATTGAAGTCCCAAAGCTTAAAATTGGCAAAGTTGTTCTTCTAATGCCTTTCCTTCCCTTCTTCTTTGGCTTTGCTTGAATCACCAACTAGAAATATCACAAATACACATATAAATCCCACTTTGATCCTTATAATTCAAGGTCTTCATAATTAAAGCAAGACCTTAACTTTTACCTTGATTTCTACCTAAGATTTGCTGGATTTCTTACATGAAAAATGATGGGATGAAGAACATGAAATGGAGTGGAGAAAATTTTGAGCTTGAAGCCCTCAAAATGCCATCCATCTCCCCTATCCATATTCCTTTCCATGAACTTTCAAGACTCAGACACATGCTTAATTCCTATTGGCCACATATGCTTTATTATTATTGGTCACACAAGCCTTAATCTAATTGGTCCATGTGTTAACTTTAGAACAATTGCATATTGGTCTTCCTGTAATTCCCACACTGACCTATGATCTTATCAATTAATTTCATTCCCCTATGTATTAATTTTCTAATGGAATAAATTTCATGCAATTTAGTTAATTATTCGTGGAGTTATACTTGAAACATTGCATGTTGTTCCAAAACAGGGATAACAGCTAAAATTCAAATTTAAGGCAGAATTCAAAAATCTTAGAGGTAGAAAAAAATTCGGTTCCTTTATAAAAGTTTTTATATCTCTATCCTTAGTTTAATATACCATTTTAATTATCCAATTTTTAGATAAATAGACCAAGATATGTTCAAATTATAGAAGTTTGTTCAGTGGAACTTATCCATCTAGCGAGGTTCAAATCCCAAATCATCTAACTTTGGTCTTATCATGCAAGAGCAATGCAAAAACACGTCCAATTTAACCAATAACAACCCATTTTCTTATGGAATACTTTGTTTATCAATTCCCCTCACATCACTCTCATAACTCCAAGCAAACATATAAAAAATTCCTATCCGTATTTCATGTCTATGCTAAAATGAACAAATTACCTATTTACCTATGTCTTTACATTAACTAATATTATGTCTCTTACTATACTTAGATGCATTTAATTCATTCATTATGTTCACTTCTTAACACACCCTAAATATGCTATAATACTTCTAGGGTATATGTTAGGGCCTTATAGGTTACATGACAGTAAATTGCCAGAGACGTTGCCAACATTATATGCTTTGGTATGTGGACCTTATATGTGTGGGAAAAAATATAGAGGTTGCATTGTTAATGGAGTTAGATTTCACATAAAATATCATGACATTTGACTTAGAAGACAAAATTTTGGGGTTATTGTTGAGGGACAACATAAAGATGATTTTGTTGACTTCTACGATGTCATCTCAGAAATAATAAAGTTGCCTTATATCAAGGAAAATTTTTTTTTTCTATTTAAGTGCAAATGGTTTAATATTAGTGACAAAGGAATGAACATAAAAGTTAATGGCAATATTATTAGTGTCAATGTTTATAACACATTGTATGATAATGAGCCTTGTGTGCTTGCAAGTCAAGTGAAGCAAGTATTCTACCTCAACGACATTGTATTGGGCCTGTATTAAAAAGTTGTTCAAAAGTTTCAAAACTAAAATATTTTTCACTTTTACAAAAGGGGAAATGGTCTAATGGGTAAAGATGGTGATGAAGGATATCAAGAGATTAAATTGGAGTTGAATAATGGAGCCATACAAAAAGAAGATACAGGTATATCATCATTCCATATGAGAGATATTAATCCCATGATACTAGAAGAAAATGAAGCATAAGCTAGTCTTGTCATAGAAAGAGATGAAGACCATATTGAGGATAAATTATAAGAAAATGATGACACTTTGGCTAACTAAAATAGCGATGAAGAGTCGAATCATAATGCAATTAATAAGGATGATTTTCAAGAACTTGATCGATGATGACTGAAGGTATCATGAACGTGTTCTTTATATTGTCTCAAATGTAATGTAGGTAGCATTTATGTTAATGCATATTGTTGATTATTTGCTTATGATAATGCTTATTATTGATGGTTAATGATGGTTGACTTATGTTTATGTGTATTATTGATGGTTAATTTACATTAATGCGTATTATTGATGGTTGACTTATGTTAATGTTTATTGTTGATGGTTATTTATGTTAATGTGTATTATTGATGATTGACTTATTAAAAGGTAGTGTTGATGTTTGACTTTTGTATGTTAATTCGTATTACTGATGGCTAACTTATTTTAAACGTATTTTTCATGCATATTATTGATGATTAAATTTTGTTAATACTTATTATTGATGTTTGATTTATGTTAATATATATTGTTTATGTTTGACTTATGTTAATGTGTATTATTAATTTTTAAATTATTTTAGTGATTTAATTTATGTTGATAATGATGATGTATCATGAAAGTTTTATTTATGTTGTCTCAAATTTAATGTTGGTAACATTTATGTTGAACATGTGCATATTGTTGATGATTGACTTATGTTAGTATGATTAATGTTAATGATTGAATGTATACTATAAAAAAGATAGGATATACTATAATATATAAAAAATTTAAATGCAAAAAAAATGTGTTAGAAAATTAAAATTTCTTTAAGCTCAATGATAAAGGTTAATTAATTCAAATAGGGATTAATCTAAGCTATCAGTAGAAACCTCAAAAAATAATTAAGATAAGGAATGGAGAGATGTTAATAAGTTTCTTATAATTGGGGAATATAATGAAATTGTGAGCCTTGATCAAAATAATATTTTCAAAAATAAGGTCAAGCCTACCTAAGAATTAGATGCTATTGTTAAATAAGAGGACCTATAACCCATAGAAGCACCAAATTGATAAAGCAAGCTTTATCATCAAAGAGCTTAACTTTTAACCAACAACTACTTTAAGTAGTCTCTTTTATATAAAGTTTCACACTTATAAAAATTAATATATGATTTTATCTAGTAAGAATGCCCCTAGTGAATGCTCTATACCTACTACTAGAGGGCAAGTTGGCAAGAAACCTAAGAAAAACGTCTCAGTTGACTTCTATACTTTCTCTTTATAAGACAATTATAAAACGTTAGGGGCTTGAATTTAACTTCTAAGCAACAATTTTACAAATTAAAATGCTAATTTTGGGGTGTATTTTTGATATGAAAAGAAATTTCATTCAGTTTATAGAAAGGCCCTGATTTTTTGACAAGAATTGGGGTCTCTTAATAAACACCAAGTTCACTTCAACGAGAGGACATTAGTGGGTTATAAACCTAATTTTATGATTATTAGTCAAATGTCTTATTCATACTAGTTTACCCATCTTAAGAAAAATTTAACTTGAACCATAACCAAAGTGAGCATCACCTTGTTTATACCTTTTAATATTTTTCATGAAGGAAATATCTTTAAGCTAATATCATTTCACTAGATGCTTCAGTCTCCTTTCCTTGTTGTTGCTAGGTGATTCCAATATTATACTTAGTTCTCATGTATTATATGGTGATAAGATCTAGAAGCTAGATAATGAAGACTTTAGAAAATGTACTATTCAAGTTGGTTTATCTAGTCTTCACTATGACGACCACCAATTTTCTTTAAACAACAAACAAAGTGGTATTTGATTCATCAGACTAAAACTATATAGGCATCAACTAGTCCTTAATGTAAGGTTATTTTTCTAAGAAGTTAAATTAACTTCAGTAATCCTTCATGTTCTAATCATTTTCATATAGAAGTTTACTCTGAAAATTCTATAGGTAATAAGAAAACAAATTTCAATTTAAATGATTATTTAAGGAGGACCCTTAAATTTGAAGAAGCTGTTACTTAAAGGTTAAATATACGAGTGGATGATTATAAGGCTTTTAAGGGAATGAGAAAGTTTAAAGGCATCAAGGAGAAACTTTTGAACAACACTTATATAAATTAAAAAATGAAAGCCACTTACATAGAAAGAAGTCTCTTAATAAGGTGTAGGATAAAGTGGTAGCCAACACAAAATAAATGAAGGCTTTAGAAGCTCATAACTCTCTCTTTAAATAAAAGTCTAGGTTCAATGGCTAAATAATAAGGAAAGAAACTCTAAGTTCTTCCATAATGATATTCGTTTTATAAGGAGTATTAATAGGATTTGTTCTTTTACATATGCACCAAGTATTGTTTGCTAGGATCAAGAAGAATTAAAACATTTACCCTTTAACTTTAATATAATTTAGGTGTATATGTAATTTCCTTACCTTTGTACTAGATATTAGTTCTTTTAATATGCATTATATCTCTTAGGGCAATGAAGATCTTATTACTAAACCTTTCACTTAAGGAGGTATTACTTGATCCTTCCTTTTCTTCAAGATGTTTATCTTTATAATCATAACTTCTACTTCCTAGCTTCGATAAGTGAAAATACATCCCTCCTTCCATTCGTTTTTTTAGTTAGGCTTCTCACTTTTTTTTAACATCCTCCAAAATTATACATTTATATGCCCTAATATGTGTATCCTCAAAACATAGTGGTTACTTTTTTCTATAGTAAAGTCTATAAAGGTTGAAAGTGTTTGAGTCTATTTGAGAAGGTCGTTGCATCAAGAATAGGGATTTGTGTTTCCTTAAAATAAAAGAATGGTAATTAATCCCAGAAACTTTATTCTAGACTTTAAGTTATAGTAAGCAAACATAGTATTTATAATTATGCCTATTTCTTGTTATGTGATTTGAACTTTGTGGTTAACTATTAAAAGGTGACTATTAAAAATAGAGGAAAGGTTTGGAACCATAAAGGATCACACATGCCTTCATAAGTTTCCTGTATTGGAATCTTAAACATAAACAATAATGGCTCTGCTAGAACAATAGGTATCAATCAACTATTAATTTTCAAAATTGCCCCTCATGTACTTTGTTTTAATGGCGTTAATTGTAAGGATATAAATGGAGATCCTTTACAATGTCATTCGTGGGGTTATGAACTTATTATCTTTTATGTGTTTACTACCTTTCTTGCATCAATAACTTGAATTATTATCATAATATTTGAAATTTTTAATAGTGTGATCCTTTAGTATAGTGTTAGCTATAAGAGCCTTAAGGGCATTAGTTATTCTAGTAAGACTAATATATATAAATTTCTTCCACTTCCATCTATAGATTTTTCTTAGGTGGGTATAACTCATATAATTTTTAGATCTTTTCAAATGGAAATATTAAAAATTTAAAATGGTTTCTAAAGAGTAAATTTTGGGTAAGCATACTAATATTTCTTATTATGTAGGCCTGTAAGGAATAACAATGTAAAGTTTTGAGAGTGTTCATGATAAAGACACTACAATTCTGTCAAGTTTATGGGAGTTAAAATTGTTAAGTATATACATAAATCTTTAATTGAGCTTACTAATAACTACAAAAAGAATTGAACATGGGTGTCTCTTTTTATAGAAAATTCTTTAAAAATTATAGTTCAACTCTAATTATCCTAGTAGATTTTTGATCCAACTTATCTAAGAAGCTAAATTGTTTTTGAACTAGGATTTGTTTCCACATATATATATGTTATATCTTGATTGATCTTATTTGTCAACTATTTTTAAAATCTATAATTTTTCCTATCAAAATTGAGCCTAAAAATGGCTATCATATCAGTTAGTTTTGGGCTTTAAGCTTATTAAATAGACTGTACTTTACTAAGTAATCTAAGGCCATATTATGCTTTTTTGGACAGATGTATTAGGCATTAACCAATAGAATGGTTATCTGATAAACATGTTTGAGACGCATCATTTACCTTCTAATTAAACATTGATGCTTGAAGCTTGTATTGAATGAATAAGTCTTAAAACAGACTATTCTAGAGTTTGAGTTCAAGATTAGTGATGCCTAAAAGGTTATTGAATCTTTGATAAATTATTTAAAGCAGCTTAAGTGTTGTTTAAAGGTTTTGAAAAGGAAGGTAGTTTTGATATGTGATTTTGTTATAAATTTCTCTATGGATTTCAGATTGAGGTAATTAATCAGGGTTGAAAATTTAATAGAAAGGACTACAAAACAATAGACGAAACCTTAATAACCTATGAATACTAATTTTAAAAAAATGAAATTAATATATGTGTTAACTTAAGCTAAGCTTGACAAAAATTTAACACAACGGCAAGGTTTTAATATTACACTTTAACAAAGAAAACTGCGAATGAGTCAGGAATCAACTATTCCTAGTATAATGATTTTAATCAAAGCTTCATATATTCCAAAGACACCTAATGCATGGGATTAATTTAATTTGGTTTTCATGAGTTATAAAAAGTTCTCTGATCCATTGGTTATCTACCAACATCTGAGTTTCCATATCCTTTCTCATCTGTAACCTATTATTTCTTTCTTTCAAGATTGTATACATTGCACAACAAAATGCAGTATCAAGGGCTACTATATCATTCTTCATATTTCTCATCGTATTGATTGTCCAATTTAAGATGTTCACCCATTTATAGATGATTCTTCGTTTCACTATCCCTTTTGCATAAAATACATCTGGTATCTAGGATGCTAGTTGTTCCATAAAATCTATCTTTAGTATTTGGCCTATCTTTCATTGCAAGCTAGCATATGAAATTTGTTTTAGGGGATCCTTATTTGCTTATAACTGGGGATTTTTGGATGTATATCCCTAAATAGTTTATAAGACCATCAATTAAAGAATTCTATGGAGTTCATGTGTAACTAAATTGTCTTATCTTCCTCATCTATGGTTGGATTGTTAAGTAATTTTCCAAGCTATCAATGTTAGACCCCATTTTTGGAGTCTAACTATCCATACATAAATCATAATTGTCCACTCAAATTCATCCATACATAA